>JASDQU010738090.1:57550-80171 GCA_032191745.1 Picea mariana | reverse complement strand
GATTATTGTTTTCTAAAAGCACTGTTTCATTTGAATGTATGATGAGTTGTCTATTACATTAATCATTGAGTGATCCCATTGTTCCAAGCATACCTACACATTATATTCTTAAGTTACCAAGCATTCTTAGCCTACAACCCTAAGGAATTTCTTGGAGTGATAACAAATTGGCGTCGTTGCCGGGGAAAACGAAATTTAAGCTCTACTTTCCCGGTACGACACAGAGCTGATCTTTGATGATAGACAAAGATTAGACATTTTATTGGTTGTAATTATATATCTGGCGACTCCACAAGTTCATCCTGGCTCCTAAGAGGATCAGTACTAGGGCGAATCCACAAGAATCACCTGTCACACTAGTGCCCAATCCATAACTAATTCTCAGAAGAGGAAAGAGAATTCAGGGTCAAGCTTCAAAATCATATACAGAAGGTAATCCTCTCTTTAGTTCTGGAAAATCTACTAAAGAAAAATTTGAATTGTTTTCCAAGAGTGCTGATGAAAAAACAACTATAACTATTGTAGAAGAACAAAGTCCTTTTTATCGACAGGAAAATAGCAATGATGATGAATTGACAGATTCAAAATTGGTTGAAAAAGCATTTAAGACTTTAGAAAGAAATCATAGTTCTTCCTCTCTTGAGTTTTTCCATTCACAGCAGAAAGAAGATCATTTAAACATCTATACTAACCTCCTTTATATTGAACATCTTATTCAAGAGCTGTCTGCTAAAGGTGAAGAAAACTTAGCTGAACAACTTGCAAATTTTTATAGAGCCTCATATCAGACCTCTTTCCCATTAGAAGATTCACCTCCTTCACATTCCCCCAGTGTTGAAGAGTCAAAGAAGAAAGTATCACCTCTCTCACCCCTGATCATTATGGATGCACCACCTCCTTTGACTAAGATGCAACAAATCCTAGCTGCTAGGTATGCGCCACTTATATTGCCAAACCTAGTATCAGCTATGCCGACATGAGACTATCAGAAGTATATGCCCAAATTCACAGGTGAGGGTGATGTGTCTGCTAAAGAACATATTGAGGCTTTCTACAGTTATGCTGAAAACCTTAATATTGAGGAGGAAGATGTTTGGACACGAGTTTTTGTCCAAAGCTTAGATGGCTATGATAGGAAATGGTTCAAAGAAATCCCTGCTGGTTCCATAGCTGGAATCGAGCAATTGGATGATACCTTCTTGAAACACTGGGGTGATAGAAGAGATTTTCTATACTATATCACAGAATTTTGAAATCTAAGGAAACAAAATGGTGAGTTAGTCTCTGATTTCACTAAAAGGTTTAACTGGATGTACAGTAAAATACTAGAAGAGATAAAACCTTCAGATGCTTATGCCAAAATCACATATTCTGATTCTTTTGACTAAGAGTTCTGTTTATTATTGAGATAAAGGAGGTCACCTACACTATCTCTGATGCAAGATGCTTCCCTTGAGGTGGAATCAAATATTTTGGTTGCTCAAAAGATAAAGGGAAATTCTGATAGGAGAAGACACAGAAATAAAGCTTTTTCTTCATCAAACGCTGACCCCAAGTTAGATAAAATGGATAAGATGTTAGAGTCTCTAACCTCTAAGATATATAAGCTCAAAATTGAAAATAAGAAGCCTTTAAAGGGAAGGGGTACTTATGATTATGCAGGTAGAAACCCAAACCAACATCCTAACAACTTCAGAAGAAATAATCAACCAATGCAGATTTTGCAAAGAGAAAGGAATCCTACTAAAGATCATAGAATAAAGGATCCTCTTCAAAATGTCGTGATGGATGAAGATGAAGGTGATTATCAAGAATATGGAGAAGATAATATTCACTGTGTTGGAGAAGAAACAAGGAAATCTTATCTGACACAACACGACTATGAAGAGGCATTAATGACTGAACAGACAGAGGATAATTCTGTTGATGATGGTATTTTTACGACGGAAGATAAGAACAGATATAATCTCTGATCTAAGTTTGATAATGCCCAACATAATGCATCAGCCTCTCTCGAAAAGAGCACAACCCCTGTTAAGAAAAAAGATCATACATCAGAGAATCAACAAACAAATCCCTCAAAAGCAAAAGCATCAGCTCCTCCCAAGAAGACTGTTGCCCTTGTCAAGAAACAAATTTTGAAAAGTCAGACCCCTGTTGAACAGGAAATCATTCAGAAAGCTCCTTTAAATGAGGTAAAAGTCTCTGATAAAGTCCCCTATTCTTTTAATTTTGAGGCTGAAATACAGAAAATTAAAATTCCCATTCCTCTGGTTGAGTTAATGAAAAATGAAACATTCAAGAAAGATATCCTCAAACTCTGGATCCCAAATCTATATCCCCTTCTGCTGATATTCTCAACATATATGATGAAAAGCCAACCATTACTCTAGGCCAAATGATAGAAGATAGAGATGAAAGATGTCCTCCTTTTTACATCTCTCTAAATATTCATGAGAAAACATTACATAACTGTTTGTTGGACTCCGGTGCTTCTCACAATTTAATGCCAAAGGCGGTCATGGATGAGCTTGGGCTAGAGATCACTAAGTCTTACCATGATCTTTTCTCTTTTGACTCTCAAAAAGTCAAATGTCTCAGAATGATCAAGGACTTGGCTGTAACTTTAACCCAAGCATCCATGAAAACTATGGTTATGGATATAGTAGTGGCAGACATCCCACCTAAATTTGGATGTTTGTTATCAAGATCGTGGATGAAGAGGCTAGGTGGCACTCTTCAAATGGATCTCTCCTATGCTACTATCCCTGTTTTTGGAGGGGTAAACAAAAGGTTATACAGGGAATCACAACTGGCATATGTAATCAGTGACGAAAAAAATCCATCCAACCATCCTATCTATTCTATCGACACAGGTATGGGATCTTGCATTTTACAAATTGATGTACCAGATGCATTGCTGCTTAGAAATCCCGCAGTTCAGTCCACAGAAGCAGCAGAGGATGATCTTTGGACCATGTTCTTTGATGGTTCTTGTACCAAAGAATCAGCAGGAGCAGAAGTGGTATTGATTTCCCCTTCAAAGAAAACTTCTCACTTGTCCTTTAAGCTTGATTTTAAAGTGACTAACAATATTGCAGAGTATGAGGCACTGCTCCTGGGGTTAAATGAAGCCAAACAGATGGAGATTAAAATATCACATGTATTCGGGGACGCAGATTTAATCATTCAGCAAGTAAATAAGTCTTTTCAAGCAAAACATGTGAGGCTGAAAGCATATAGAGATGAATTTTTGAGGGCAATTCATACTTTTGCAAATTTCAAAATTTCATATGTACCCAGAGCAATGAATGAATTGGCTGATTCATTAGCTGTGTCAGCCTGTGCCTTTATACCTACTCTACCTCATAAATTGAATTACGAAATTCAAGTTAAGTATAGGCCATCCCTCCCTGACAATGTAAAATTCTGGAAGGTTTTCGAGGACGATGCTAAACTCACTAGATTTCTTGCAGTAATAGATGAGTTTTCAGATTTTCAAATTGATCAGGAGAATGAACATGACGATGAAGCTGAGAAGCCAAAATTCAGAAGCAAAATTGCAGCACATGAAATAGTACAACTTTCCACCAACAGAATTCCTAAAGGTTTGGTCCCTTTAGAAAATCTTTTTGATAACAATATGTAGCTGTCAAATTGGAAAATGGGGGAAAAAGATTCAGAAGTTTTGCAGTATAATGTAGCCAGCGAACAGGATCCTAAATATGTCAACTTAGCTTCACATTTGACTGAAAAACAAAAGGATGATTATGGTGAATTGTTAAAGGAGTTTGCTGACATCTTTGCTTGACAATATGATGACTTGAAGACTTTCGACACAGAGGTAATTCAGCACAAGATCCCCTTGAACAAAGATACCAAACCAGTTAGGCAGAAACTTAGATCTTTCAATCCTTTGTTGCTGCCTACAATGGAAAGGGAAATAAAGAAACTATTGGATGCCCGCATTATCATACCTCTCAAATATTCAGAATGGATTGCAAATCTTGTGCCAGTCAGAAAGAAGAATGGAGAGATCAGAATCTTCGTGGATTTCAGAAATTTGAATAAGTGCTCTAGGAAGGACAACTACCTGCTGCCCAAAATGGAACATATTTTGCAGAAGGTGTCAGGATCAAAGGTGATGTCTTTTATTGATGGGTTTTCCAGATACAACCAGATTGTTGTCCATATGGACGATAGAGAAAATACTGCCTTTACTACTCCATGGGGTACACTTATGTACGAAAATATGCCTTTCGTATTGATGAATGTAGGAGCGACATTCCAAAGGGCGATGGACATTGCTTTCGTTGGGGAGAAAGACAAATTCGTCTTGATATATCTTGATGACATTACTGTTTTTTTGAACAGCCATGAACATCTTTTGCAGCACTTGAAAAGGACATTCCTAAAATGTCGAAGGTATGGCATCTCTCTTAATCCAAAAAAATCAAATTTTGCACTTAAGGAAGGGAAATTAATTGGACATATTGTTTCAACTAATGGGGTGAGGATCGACCCAAAAAGAGTAGAAGAAATTAAAAATTTGTCTCTTCCTAGATCAAATAAGGACGTTCAGTCTTTCCTTGGGACTATAAACTTTATCAGGAGGTTTATAGCAAACTTTACAAAACTCACAAAGCATATCACTTATATGTTAAGAAAGAACTCCGAAGTAAAATGGACTGAAGAAGCCAAACACTCATTCAATGCTATCAAGGAATCCATTATGACAGCCCCTATTTTAATCATCCCCGACTTCGCCAAGGAATTTTATATCTTTTCATTTGCTTCAAAAGATACAATTGTAGCAGTACTATTGCAGAGAAATGCCGATGATCAGGAGAAACCAGTTGCCTTCTTCAGTAAATTCTTGAGGGATGCAGAGGTGAAGTATTATTTATTGGAGAAACAAGCATATGTGCTCATCAAGTCATTAAAATCTTTCAGAGTTTACATCCTTCAAGAGAAGGTAATAGCTTATGTACCTTCCAGTTCAGTTAAAGATGTGCTTATACAACCTGACATAGATGGGAAAAGGAGTAAGTGGATAGAAAAGTTAATTGAATTTGATGTTGAAATTAAACCGACAAAACTTGTGAAAGGTCAAGGCCTTACCAAACTTCTTGCAGAAGAAAATTGTAAATTGCTTGAAATAAATTTGGTAAGTGTAAATGCAGATAATGTTCAGTCTTCAGAGGATAAAGGAAGTGAGGAAATGAAAGTCTCATCTCACCTAGCTAATTGCAAATGGTACAGACACATTATTCAGTTTCTGCAAACTTTATCAGTCCCTTCAGATTTGACAAAAACACAAGGAAGGGCTTTAAAGCTCAAAGCCATGAATTTCTGCATCAATAGCAACTTATTGTTCTGGAAAAATCCAATAGGTTTATTATTGAGGTGCATAAACCAAGAGGAAGCAGCTAAGGTCATGACTGAGTTCCATAATAGTGAATGCAGAGGATATCACTATTGGAAGACTACCGCACATAAAATCTTAAGATCTGGTTATTACTGGCCATCCTTATTTTCAGATGTGTGTGAGTTTGTGAGAACATGTGACAAGTGACAAAGATTTGAAGGCAAACAATAAATGAAATCTCTTCCCCTCAGACCTATAGTGGTCACAGGTCCCTTCCAGCAATGGGGTCTGGACTTCATAGGTGAGATTCACCCGCCATCTAGCAGTTAGCACAGATGGATCCTTGTTGCCACCGATTATTTTACCAAGTGGATTGAGGCTATTCCTACCAGGAACGCCAATCATACTGTCATCATTAATTTTATGCAAGAAAACATATTCACCAGATTTGGTTTCCCTAAGAGAATAGTCACCGATAACGCTGCTGCATTCAAAGATAAACACTTGGTAAAACTATGTGAAGAGCTGGGAGTTCAGCTAGTACATTCCACTTCTTACTATCCACAAGGAAATGGCTTAGCTGAGTCATCGAATAAGAGTTTAGTTAGAATTATAAAGAAACTGCTTGAACAAAATACCAGAGGCTGGGATTCCAAGATAAAATTTTCTTTGTGGGCTGACAGGGTTACAAATAAAAGTCAATTGGTACATCCCCCTTCAAGTTGGTATATGGTACTGAAGCCATATTTCCTGTTCAACTTGCACTGCTGGTTGCAAAGTTTTTACAAGAAACTGACTATGAACCAAATGATTTAACTCAAAGAATCCATAATCTGGTAGAGTTGCAGCAAGATAGAGAGCAGCTTCTGGAAAAGACAGAATTACACCAAGAAAAGATGAAGGAGATTTTCGACAAGAAAGTCAAAACAAATGTTTTCAAAATAGGGGAACTGGTATTAAAATGGGATGCATCAAGGCAAGAGAAGGGGAAACATGGTAAATTTGATGCTCTCTGGGTAGATCCTTTCGTCATAATAGCAGTTCAGCAGAACAATACCTTTGTTCTCCAAAATCTTGCAGGCGAGGAAGTAGCAGGTGGCCCTTTCAACGGGCGTTTTCTAAAGACCTATTTTTTATAAAGATTTTCTTAAAGCCCTGTTTTACTTGTACATATTCTTTTCAGTTCTGTTTTCTTTGTTTTTATCACTTGAATAACTCCATGCCCAATGGTACTGAGCAAATTAATTTTTCAAATTTTCAAATTGTAATAAACGCTATTGAGTCTAACTAGGCTCTTGGTGACCTCACAGGGAGGTATCCATCCCAGTTCAAGCCAAATTTAGCTCCCAAAATGAATCAGTCACTATGGTTTCATTTTGTAGGTGACAGCATGGTCATCTGTAGTTTTCTCTATTTGTTTTTAATTTCTTCTAGTGTCAAAACTTAGGTTTTAAATTCATACCTTAGAAATAAGTTGATCCATAAAGATCTTTTCTATAAAATTTCATGAAAAGACTTTCAACAACTAACATGTGTTGCAATTTTGATGATTAGCTGGTGAAAGCAGCGAGTTTCAATGGTTAAGGAGTACTTTTCCGCAGACAGTTAGCTGGTGAAAGAACGAAACACGTGTTTTTCCTCCACGATTTTAGAAATAAAAAAGATGACATGCTCGACACAAGTCACATAATCATTATGAGGTGCTAGTGAAAGAAAATGATGATGAGGATTCTGTTATGCATGTCTAAATCGGATATCATAGCAGATAATGTTCATGAATGCATGCTTCAACAATGATGGCATTGGAGATGGCGAATTCACATTCATCACCATAGGTAAAGGAGCAATACTACTCAGCCGACGACATCAAATTGACACTTCATATTTTGAACACGCATTGTTCACAGGAAATATGTTATGGCTTCATTTTTGAATTGGAAAAACCGAGAGTTTTCACCAACACCAAACCTTTGCTCAATCAGGAAACTACTATGACATTATTTGCAAATTGTCTGGGGTTCGAGTTACAGATGGAAAGGAAATGAAGCGGTTTATTACTGAGGAAAGAATTAGACAGCTTGTCTTTTTTACAGTCACATCCAGATGTGCAAAAACATTTCTTAGATGCAGGCTGCATGGGTTATGTTGAAAAGTTACAGAATGGTTGCCACCAAACAATAGCTGAAGCGTTTGCTAAATCGTATAATGGAAACAAAGCCAGTGTGGGTTCTCTAGAAATGATAGTTTATGAAGCCACCATTGCCACACCAACCATCTTACCTAGATCAGGCCAGAGCTAGTTTAAGACAACAACAACCAAGAATCTGAATTTCAGAGCATATCTCAAGGCAGAATTCAGAAATATCACTTGGAAGAAAAGAATGCCAGTTTCTCATCTGGAGGAGGAATGGCAAGACTTGTTCAAAGGAATTCAACTCTATATAACCTCAGAAGGCAGGTATGATAAGCTGATGCTATATCATTTCAATCTCTTAGATCATTTCACAGGGAAAACTCTCCTGAATTTACCTTTCTTCTTTCACAAAAGCCTAACCAAAGTATGTAAAAAGATTAGGGATGAACCTCTAAGTATGAAAAACACTCTTTGTCATTTCAGCCTGATCAAATTGATAATCCTAGAAGAACTAAGACAAAGAGGAAGGACTTGGAAACATTTTCTTTTTTGGGAAGGCTTTGAGACCCAAACTCATCCCATGAATGAGCAGAAGAAAGCTGGGAAAAAACAATTAACTCCTCAGAGCAGCTCGAGGAGGAGGAGAGCCCTTCCAGGACCACCAGAGGATAGGATTTCCGGCATAAAGTCTCAAAGATCAAAGAAAAAATTAGATTTTGAAACCACTTCAAAGAAACCTACAGTAAAGAAGACAAATATTCTTAATCTACCATACACAGACTCAGAAATAGAGCCAGAGCAAGAAGATGAAAGTCCAGCCATTAAAAGCCCTGAACACTCCATGGAATTTGCACAAGAATGTGAGACCTTTACTCCCATTGATGAAGGTGAAACATCAAAGAGAAAAAAGTCAAAGAAATCACAAAAAATCAAACAACTAAAGGAAGTGATCGCTCAACAGGAGGTTTTGGAAAGGGTAATCAAGGCAAGATACAAAGCTCTGTCTGACAATTTCGCAGAGACAAATGTAGCATTTGAGAAGCTGGCTCATGAGAGTGTCAAAGACAAAAAGAGAAAGAATAAAATCACCAAGGACTATAACAGTTTATGGTGGTTAGCAAAATGCCTTAAGAGGAAAATTAAGAAATTGAAGCAGAAGCATAAGTCACATCCAGATCTGCAGGTACTGGCCCAGATTGTTGTGAATATGCAGGGAGATAAATCAAAGACACACTGATTTTTTGGTAAAACAACATTTTTGGAGGTGGAAGTTTCCTTTTTGGCCAAGACAGAACTTTCACCAACACAAAGGGTAAATTTACAACCAGTTAGCTAGTGAAAGGAAGAGCTTTCACCTGCTAACCAGCAGATCATAAGGTGAATTAGTTGGTGAAAGCACAAAAAGAAGTTTTTTAAAGCTAAGCTAGAGCAAGGCAAATTTTCAAGTATTAAAAGGGGTTTGAGAGCATCAAAGGATTAACCACTTAATCAAGAAACACTCAGCATCAGAGATTCGTGGAGATTTTGAAGACCAAATGCTAAATTGGTCACCTAAAGTTTCGATTGTGGTTAATTAAAGAAGTCTAGCTACAGAAGACAGGTGCCTTTACCTTTCCACGACACAACAGAGTCCTAAGGCTGATCAAGTACATATGTCAAAGATTGATATAGAAGACAATTCGAGTTCTAGGAACTAGTCTTTGTTTATCGATTGCATTAGTTAGTTTATTTTCTATTTTTAGATATAGATCCAAGTTTTTAGGATCTTAAAAACGGATTGTAAAAGGCTATAAATGCCTATCTTTTCTAAGAGATAAGGGTTCAAACTGGGAATACATTTTGGCTACTATATAGACTCTTATTGGATAATAGAAATTACAATCTCCTTTTGTTTTCAATATCAGAAATGTTCATGCATCTTGTTTCTGTACTTTATTTTAGTTTATCTTAGCTTTTAAAGACTGTCATCTCTGTATTAAGCTCATAGACTTGAAGTGAAGGATTTCTTACTACCTTGCATTAAGCCCTACACCTAGTTGTATTTGGCAATCAAGATTAATATTCTTCATCCTCTCCTTTAAAAAATATCTAGTCTGATTATTGTTTTCTAAAAGCACTGTTTCATTTGAATGTATGATGAGTTGTCTATTGCATTAATCATTGAGTGATCCCATTGTTCCAAGCATACCTACATATTATATTCTTAAGTTACCAAGCATTCTTAGCCTACAACCCTAAGAAGTTTCTTGGAGTGATAACAAATTGGCACCATTGCCGGGGAAAAAATGAAATTTAAGCTCTGCTTTCCTGGGATACGACACAGAGCTGATCTTTGATGATAGACAAAGATTAGACATTTTATTGGTTGTAATTATCTATCTGGTGACTCCACAAGTTCATCCTGGCTCCTAAGAGAATCAATACTAGGGAGAATTCAAAAGAATCACCTGTCACACCAGTGCCCAATCTAGAAATAATTCTCAGAAGAGGAAAGATAATTTAGGGTCAAGCTTCAAAATTAGATACAGAAGGTAACCCTCTCTTTAGTTCAGGAAAATCTACTACAGAAAAATTTGAATTGTTTTCCAAGAGTGCTAATAAAAAATCAACTATAACTATTGTAGAAGAACAAAGTCCTTTTTATCAACAGGAAAATAGCAATGATGATAAATTGACAAATTCAAAATTGATTGAAAAAGCATCCAAGACTTTAGAAAGAAATCACAGTTCTTCTTCTCTTGAGTCTTTTCATTCACAGCAGAAAGAAGATCATTTAAACATCTATACTAGCCTCCTTGTTGTTGAACATCTTCTTCAAGAGCTGTCTGCTAAAGGTGAAGAAAACTTAGCTGGACAACTTGCAAATTTTTATAGAGCCTCATATCGGACCTCTTTCCCATTAGAAGATTCACCTCCTTCACATTCCCCCAGTGTTGAAGATTCAAAAAATAAACTATCACCTTTCTCACCCCTGATCATTATGGCTGCACCACCTCCTTTGACTAAGATGCAACAAATCCTAGCTGCTAGGTATGCACCACTTTATTGCCAAACCCAGTATCAGCTATGCCAAGAGGAGACTATCAGAAGTATATGCCCAAATTCATAGGTGAAGGTGATGTGTCTGTAGAAGAATATATTGAGGCTTTCTACAGTTATGCTGAAAACATTAATATTGAGGAGGAAGATGTTTGCACATGAGTTTTTGTCCAAAGCTTAGATGGCCATGCTATGAAATGGTTTAAAGAACTCCCTGCTGGTTCTATAGCCGGAATTGAGCAATTGGATGATACCTTCTTGAAACACTGGGGTGATGGAAGAGATTTTGTATACGATATCACAGAATTTGGAAATCTAAGGAAACAAAATGGTGAGTCAGTCTCTGATTTCAATAAAAAGTTTAACCAGATGTACAGTAAAATACCAGCAGAGATAAAACCTTCAAATGCTTTTGCCAAAATCACATATTCTGATTCTTTTGACTCAGAGTTTTTTTTATTGTTGAGAGAAAGGAGGTCACCTACACTATCTCTGATGCAAGATGTTTCCCTTGAGGTGGAATCAAATGTTTTAGCCTCTCAAAAGCTAAAGGGAAATTATGATAGGAGAAGGCCAAGAAATGAAGCTTCTTCTTCATCAAGTGCTGACCCAAAGTTAGATAAAATGGCTAAGATGTTAGATTCTCTAACCTATGAGATATCTAAGATCAATATTGAAAATAAGCAGCCTATAAAGGGAAGGGGAACTTATGATTATGCAGGTAGGAACCCAAATCAAAATCCTAACAACTTCAGAAGAAATAATCAGCCAACAAAGATTTTGCAGAGAGAAAAGAATCCTACTGAAGATCAGAGAATAAAGGCTCCTCTTCAGAATGTCGTGATGGATGAAGATGAAGGTGATTATCAAGAAGATGGAGAATATAATATTCACTGTGTTGGAGGAGAAACAGGGAAATCTTATCTGACACAACATGACTATGAAGAGGCATTGATGACTGAACAGACAGAGGATAATTCTGTTGATGATGGCATTTTTACGACGGAAGATAAGAACAGATATAATCTTCGATCTAAGTCTGATACTTCCCAACAGAATGCACCAACCTCTCCTGAAAAGAGCACAGCCCCTGTTAAGCAAAAAGATCAGAAATCAGAGAATCAACAGACAGATCCCTCAAAAGAAAAAGAAGCAGCTCCTCCCAAGAAGACTGTTTCCCCTGTCAAGCAACAAATTCTGAAAAGTCAGACCCCTGTTGAACAGCAAAGCATTTAGAAAGATCCTTTAAATGAGGTAAAAGTCTCTGATAAAGTCCCATATTATTTTAATTTTGAGGCTGAAATACAAAAAATTAAAATTCCCATTCCTCTGGTTGAGTTAATGAAAAATGAAATGTTCAAAAAAGATATCCTCAAAACTCTGGATCCCAAATCTATATCCCTTTTAGTTGATATTCTCAACATATATGATGAAAATCCAACCATTACTCTGGGCCAAATGATAGAAGATAGAGATGAAAGCTGTCCTTCTTTTTACATCTCTCAAAATATTCCTGAACATAATTGTTTGTTGGACTCCGGTGCTTCTCACAATTTAATGCCAAAGGCAGTCATGGATGAGCTTGGGCTAGAGATCACCAAGTCTTACCAGGATCTTTTCTCTTTTGACTCTCAAAAAGTCAAATGTCTCGGAATGATCAAGGACTTGGCTGTAACTTTAACCCAAGCATCCATGAAAACTATGGTTATGGATATAGTAGTGGCAGACATCCCACCTAAATTTGGATGTTTGTTATCAATATCGTGGATGAAGAGGCTAGGTGGCACTCTTCAAATGGATCTCACCTATGCTACTATCTCTATTTTTGGAGGTGTAAACAAAAGGTTATACAGGGAATCACAACTAGCATATGTAATCAGTGACGAACAAAATCCATCCAATCATCCTATCTATTCGGTTGACACAGGTATGGGATCTTGTATTTTACAAATTGATGATTCATTACCAGATGCATTGCTTCTTAGAAAGCCCACATTTCAGTCCACAGAAGTAGCAGAGGACGATCTTTGGAACATGTTCTTTGATGGTGCTTGTACCAAAGAATCAGCAGGAGCAGGGGTGGTATTGATTTCCCCTTCAAAGAAAACTTCTCATTTGTCCTTTAAACTTGATTTTAATGTGACTAACAATATTGCAGAGTATGAGGCACTACTTTTGGGGTTAAATGCAGACAAAGAGATGGAGATTAAAAGATTACATGTATTCGAAAATGCAAATTTAATCATTCAGCAAGTAAATAAGTCCTTTCAAGCAAAACATGTCAGGCTGAAAGCATATAGAGACAAAGTTTTGAGGGCGATTCATACTTTTGCAGATTTCAAAATTTCATATGTACCCAGAGCAATGAATGAATTGGCTGATTCATTAGCTTTGTCAGCCTGTTCTTTTATACCTCCTCTGCCTCATAAATTGAATTATGAAATTCAAGTTAAGAATAGGCCATCCCTCCCCGATAATGTAAAAATCTGGAAGGTTTTCAAAGACGATGCTGAACTCACTAGATTTCTTGCAGTAATAGATGAGTTTGCAGATTTGCAAATTGATCAGGAGAATGAACATGACGATGAAGCCGAGAAGCCAAAATTCAGAAGCAAAATCACAGCACATGAAATAGTACAGTTGTCCACCAACAGAAATCCTAAAGGTTTGGTCCCTTTAGAAAATCTTTTTGATAACAATGATGTAGCTGTCAAATTGGAAAAAGGGGAAAAAGATTCAAAAGTTTTGCAATATAATGTAGCCAGTGAACAGAATCCTAAATATGTCAACTTAGCTTCACATTTGACTGAAAAACAAAAGGATGATTATGGTGAATTGCTAAAGGATTTTGCTGACATCTTTGCTTGGCAATATGATGAATTGAAGACTTTCGACACAAAGGTAATTCAGCACAAGATCCCCTTGAACAAAGATACCAAACCATTTAGGCAAAAACTTAGATCCTTTAATCCTTTGTTGCTGCCTACAATGGAAAGAGAAATCAAGAAACTATTGGATGCCCACATTATCATAACTCTCAGATATTCAGAATGGATTGCAAATATTGTGCCAGTCAGAAATAAGAATGGAGATATCAAACTCTGCATGGATTTCAGAAATTTGAATAAGTGCTCTAGGAAGGAAAACTACCCGCTGCCCAAAATGGAACATATTTTGCAGAAGGTGTTAGGACCAAAGGTGATGTCTTTTATTGATGGGTTTTCCAGACACAACCAGATCGCTGTCCATCCAGACGATAGAGAAAATACTGCCTTTACTACTCCAAAGGGTACGTTTATGTACGAAAAGATGCCTTTCGGATTGATGAACGCAGGAGAAACATTCCAAAGGGTGATGGGCATTGCTTTCGTTGGGGAGAAAGAAAAATTTGTACTGATATATCTTGACGATATCACTGTTTTTTCAAGCAGCCATGAACATCATTTGCAACACTTAAAAAATACATTCCTAAAATGTCGAAGGTATGGCATTTCTCTTAATCCAAAAAAATTAAATTTTGCACTTAAGGAATTAAATTACTTAGACATATTGTTTCAGCTGATGGGGTGAAGATCGACCCAAAAAGAGTAGAAGAAATTAAAAATTTGTCTCTTCCTAGATCAAAGAAGGACATTCAGTCTTTCCTTGGGACTATAAACTTTATCAGGAGGTTTATAGCAAACTTTGCAGAACTCACAAAGCATATCACTTCTATGTTAAGAAAGAACTCCGAAGTAAAATGGCCTGAAGAAGCCAAACACTCATTCAATGCTATCAAGGAAGTCATTATGACAACCCCTGTTTTAATCAGCCCCGACTTCGCCAAGGAATTTTATATCTTTTCATTTTCTTCAAAAGATACAATTGCAACAGTACTCTTGCAGGGAAATGTCGATGATCAGGAGCAGCTAGTTGCCTTCTTCATTAAAGTTTTGAGGGATGCAGAGGTGAAGTATGAATTATTGGAGAAACAAGCATATTCACTCATCAAGTCATTAAAAGTTTTCAGAGTTTACATCCTTCAAGCCAAGGTAATAGCTTACGTACCTTCTAGTTCAGTTAAAGATGTGCTTATACAACCCAATATACATGGGAAAAGGAGTAAGTGGATAGAAAAGTTAATTGAATTTGATGTTGAAATTAAACTGGAAAAAATGGTGAAAGGTCAAGGCCTTGCCAAACTTCTTACAGAAGAAAATTGTAAACTGCTTGAAATAAATTTGGCAAGTATAAATGAAAATTATGTTTAGTCTTTAGAGGATAATGGAAGTGAGGAAATGTAGGTCTCATCTCACCTAGCTAATTGCAAATGGTATAGCCACATTATTTATTTTCTGCAAACTTTGTCAGTCCCTTCAGATTTGACAAAAACACAAGGAAGGGCTTTAAAGCTCAAAGCCATGAATTTCTGCATCAATAGCAACTTATTGTTCTGGAAAAATCCAATAGGTTTATTATTGAGGTGCATAAACCAAGAGAAAGCAGCTAAGGTCATGACTGAGTTCCATAATAGTGAATGCAGACGATATCACTATTGGAAGACTATCGCACATAAAATCTTAAGATCTGGTTATTACTGGCCATCCTTATTTTCATATGTGTGTGAGTTTGTGAGAACATGTGACAAGTGCCAAAGATTTGAAGGCAAACAACAACTGAAATCTCTTCCCCTCAGACCTATAGTGGTCACAGGTCCCTTCCAGCAATGGGGTCTGGACTTCATAGGTGAGATTTACACGCCTTATAGCAGTCAGCACAGATGGATCCTTGTTGCCACCGATTATTTTACAAAGTGGATTGAGGCTATTCCTACAAGGAACACCAATCATACTGTCATCATTAATTTTCTGCAAGAAAACATATTCGCCAGATTTGGTTTCCCTAAGAGAATAGTCACTAATAACGCTGTTGCATTCAAAGATAAACACTTGGTAAAACTATGTGAAGAGCTGGGAGTTCATCTAGTACATTCCACTGCTTACTATCCACAAGGAAATGGCTTAGCTGAGTCATCGAATAAGAGTTTAGTCAGAATTATAAAGAAACTGCTTGAACAAAATACCAGAGGCTGGGATTCCAAGCTAAAATTTGCATTGTGGGCTGACAGGGTTACAAATAAAAAGTCAATTGGTACATCCCCCTTCAAGTTGGTATATGGCACTGAAGCCATATTTCCTGTTCAACTTGCACTGCCAGTTGCAAAGTTTTTACAAGAAACTGACTATGAACCAAGTGATTTAACTCGGAGAATCCATAATCTGGTAGAGTTGTAGCAAGATAGAGAGTAGCTTCTGGAAAAGACAGAATTACACCAAGAAAAGATGAAGGAGATTTTCGACAAGAAAGTCAAAACAAATATTTTCAAAAGAGGGGAACTGGTCTTAAAATGGGATGCAGCAAGGCAAGAGAAGGGGAAACATGGTAAATTTGATGCTCTTTGGGTAGGTCCTTTCGTCATAACAACAGTTCAGTAGAACAATACCTTTGTTCTCCAAAATCTTACAGGCGAGGAAGTAGCAGGTGGCCCTTTCAACGGGCGTTTTCTAAAGACCTATTTTTCATAAGGCTTTTCTTAAAGCCCTATTTTACTTGTACATATTCTTTTCAGTTCTGTTTTCTTTGTTTTTATCACTTGAATAACTCCATGCCCAATGGTACTGAGAAAAATAATTTGTCAAATTTTCAAATTGTAATAAAGGCTACTGATTCTAACTAGGCTCTTGGTGACCTCACAGGAAGGTATCCATCCCAGTTGGAGCCAAATGTTAGCTCCCAAAATGAATCAGTCACTATGGTTTCATTTTGTTTTTAATTTCTTCTAGTGTCAAAACATAGGTTTTAAATTCATACCCTAGAAATAAGTTGATCCATAAAGGTCTTTTCTATAAAATTTCATGAAAAGACTTTCAATAGCTAACGCGTGTTGCAAGGTTGATGATTAGTTGGTGAAAATGGTGAGTTTCAACGGTTAAGGAGTACTTTTCCGCAGACAATTAGCTGGTGAAAGCACGAAACATGTGTTTTTCCTCCACGATTTTAGAAATAAAAAAGATGACATGCTCGACACACGTCACATAATCATTATGAGGCGCTAGTGAAATCAAATGATGATGCGGATTCTGTTATGCACGTCTAAATTGGATATCATAGCAAACCGTGTTCGTGAATGCATGCTTCAACAATGATGGCGTTGGAGATGGTGAATTCACATTCATCATCATAGGTAAAGGAGCAGTACTACTCAGCCGGCGACATCAAATCGACACTTCATATTTTGAACGCGCATTGTTCACAGGCAATATGTTATGGCTTAATTTTTGAATTGGCAACACTGAGAGTTTTCACCAGCGCCAAACCTTGGCTCAATCAGGAAACTACCATAACATTATTTGCAAATTGTCTGGGGTTCGAGTTACAGATGGCAAGGAAACGAAGCGGTTTATTACTGGGGAAAGAATTAGACAGCTTGTCTTTTTTATAGTCACATCCAGATGTGTAAAAACATTTCTTAGACGCAGGCTGCATGGGTTATGTTGAAAAGTTACAGAATGGTTGCCACCAAACAAAAGCTGAAGCGTTTGCTAAATCGTATGATGGAAACAAAGCCAATGTGGTTTCTTTAGAAATGATAGTTGATGAAGCCGCCATTGCCACAACAACCAGCTTACCTAGATCAGGCCAGAGCTGGTTTAAGACAACAACAACCAAGAATCTGAATTTCAGAGCATATCTCAAGGCAAAATTCAGAAATATCACCTGGAAGAAAATCATGCCAATTTCTCATCTGAAGGACGAATGGCAAGACCTGTTCAAAGGCATTCAACTCTATATAACCTCAGAAGGTAGGTATGATAAGCTGATGCTATATCATTTCAAGCTCTTAGATCATTTCACAAGGAAAAATTTCCTGAATTTACCTTTCTTCTTTCACAAAAGCCTGACCAAAGTATGTAAAAAGATTAGGGTTGAACCTCTAAGTATGAAAAACACTCTTTGTCATTTCAGCTTGATCAAATTGATAATCCTAGAAGAACTAAGACAAAGAGGAAGGACTTGGCAACATTTTCTTTTTTGGGAAGGCTTTGAGACCCAAACTCAGCCCATGAATGAGCAGAAGAAAGCTGGGAAAAAACAATTAACTCCTCAGAGTAGCTCAAGGAGGAGGAGAGTTCTTCCAGGACCACCAGAGGATAGGATTTCTGGCATAAAGTCTCAAAGATCAAAGAAAAAATTAGATTTTGAAACCACTTCAAAGCAGCCTACAGTAAAGAAGACAAATATTCTTAATCTACCATACACAGACTCATAAATAGAGCCAGAGCAAGAAGATGAAAGTCCAGCCATTGAAAGCCCTGAACACTCCATGGAATTTGCACAAGACTATGAGACCTTTACTCCCATTGATGAAGGTGAAACATCAAAGAGAAAAAGTCAAATAAATCACAAAAAATCAAACAACTAAAGGAAGTGATCGCTCAATAGGATGTTTTGGAAAGGGTAATCAAGGCAAGATACAAAGCTCTGTCTGACAATTTCACAGAGACAAATGCAACATTTGAGAAGCTGGCTCATGAGAGTGTTAAAGACAAAAAAAGAAAGAAGAAAATCACCAAGCACTATAACAGTTTATGGTGGTTAGCAAAACGCCTTAAGAGGAAAATTAGGAAATTGAAGTAGAAGCATAAGTCGCATCCAGATCTGCAGGTATTGGCCCAGGTTGCTGTGAATATGCAGGGAGATAAATCAAAGACACACTCAGTTTTTGGTAAAACAATAGTTTTGGAGGTGGAAGTTTCCTTTTTGGCCAAGACAGAACTTTCACCAACACAAAGGGTAAATTTACAACCAGTTAGCTGGTGAAAGGCAGAACTTTCACCAGCTAACCAACAGATCATAAGGTGAATTAGCTGGTGAAAGCACAAAAAGAAGTTTTTGAAAGCTAAGCTAGAGAAAGGAAAATTTTCAAGTATTAAAAGGGGTTTGAGAGCATCAAAGGATTAACCACTTAATCAAGAAACACTTAGCATCAGAGATTCGTGGAGATTTTGAATACCAAATGCTAAATTAGTCACCTAAAGTTTCGATTATGGTTAATTAAAGAAGTCTAGCTACAGAAGACAGGTGCCTTTACCTTTCCATGACACAACAGAGTCCTAAGGCTGATCAAGTACATATGTCAAAGATTGATATAGAAGACAGTTCGAGTTCTGGGAACTAGTCTTTGTTTATCGATTGCATTAGTTAGTTTATTTTCTATTTTTAGATACAGATCCAAGTTTTCAGGATCTTAAAAATTGATTGTAAAAGGCTATAAATTCCTATCTTTTCTAAGAGATACAGGTTCAAACTAGGAATACATTTTGGCTACTGTATAGACTCTTATTGGATAATAGAAATTACAGTCTCCTTTTGCTTTCAATATCAGAAATGTTCATGCATCTTGTTTCTGTACTTTATTTCAGTTTATCTTAGCTTTTAAAGACTATCATCTCTTTATTAAGCTCATAGACTTGAAGTGAAGGATTTCTTACTACCTTGCATTAATCCCTACACCTAGTTTTATTTGGCAATCAAGATTAATATTCTTCATCCTCTCCTTTAAAAAATATCTGGTCTGATTATTGTTTTCTAAAAGCACTATTTCATTTGAATGTATGATGAGTTATCTATTACATTAATCATTGAGTGATCCCATTGTTCCAAGAATACCTACATATTATATTCTTAAGTTACCAAGCATTCTTAGCCTACAACCCTAAGAAGTTTCTTGGAGTGATAACAGTGGGCACTAACGACTGCCCCTCTAACATAAAATCTTCTGCGTCAGGGTGCCAATATTCAAGCAAGGCATTCAGCAGCCTAGGTTGTGCTCTCATAAAAGAAAAGAAAAAAAACTTGAGTCAGCCACATTTCATTAACGTCTCCACAACGTTAGGGTCTTCCCCAACTAGCGCGCTAATATATTCATGCTCTCATTCTCTCCAATGCACATACATCCTGCACATGGGAAAAATTTTAGAGGGTTAGGCCTTGCTTTTTAAACTTTTTTTTCACTCATTGGAGGGTCCACGCAGGCTGTTGTGATGACAGTCGCATGTACACATGCTCTGACATCAGACATAGTGAGTGTACATGTGGGCTGTCATAAGACAGACCACGTGGACCTAGGGCCAACCTTTTAAAGGTCGACACCCCCCCCAAAAAACAAATTAAATGCATATATAAAGAATTAAAAGGAAAAAGGAGGTAGTTTATACTTACTTGGTCTAGACAGATGGTCGTTTCGTCCACTGTAGCTCTTAGAATCACCACTTTTACCAAAGGGTTTTTTTTTCTCTAGAGTCAATTTCCAAATCAGCAATGGTGATAATGAGTTGCCATCTTCTATTTATAGACTTTTTGGCCCTTTTTTGTCACTTTTTTTGGCCCCCCTTATCATTTTCTCTAAATTGAAAACCATTTAGAGTGATTCAAGAGTTTCTATGGAAAGTTACATTCAGTTATCAAGACATTTTTTGGAGTTTTGGGTCACTTTTGACGGTCTGTGGGGAAAAATCTTAGATGGTCAACTTGAGCATATAAGTTAGGTTTCCACCCCTACTTTTGTATCTCGTTGTATTTATCCCTTTTCCATAGGATCGATCCCACTAGGTTGCAACACGGAAGCATCATTGTTGCTTTAGAAGTGTCATGATTTGGTGGTAGAGCTTACTGAACCATGGATGCCCTAGGTATATCCTGGTTGCATTATGGTGTCCATGCTTTCACTAATGACTATAGGCTTGGGAGTCCTTTTAGTTTTTCCTGATTATGAGTTTGAGCCTCATTTGCCTGACTCTTTATCACTCTTAACCTTACCCTCGGGACTCCCAAAACATAACGGGTCTTCTTTTAAGCCCTTTTCAGACCCTCTAAACATGAAAAGATTGTCGAGCGATCTTGTGGCCTTTCCCACTCATTAAACTGAAATTTGAAGTCACGTCTATCCGGCGGTAGTTTACCCATTTTTCGGTTTGGATGGTCAACTGTACGAACAAAGGTATACTCTAGAGGCCTCGGATCCCTAGAAGAGTATTCTTCGGTATAATTTTAACCCTTTTTAGGCCCTGGGGGACTAAATTTACGAAAAAGGAACCCCCATGGAGTCCATAGTTAAGCTCTTTTCAGACTCCCTAAAATTGAAAAGATCGTCGAGTGACCTTATTCTTTCACACTCATTAAAATGGTCCAGAAGAACATTCCTGACGAAGTCGATAGTTAATCTTTTTTCAGACTCCTTAAAAATGAAAAAATTGCCGAGTGATCTTGTCTTTATCACACTCGTTAAAATGGTTTTGAATAGACGTCTTGTTTGTGCTAGTTTACCCCTTTTTCAAACCGACTAGACTACCTTCGAAAATGGTACCCCATTGGAGCCTCCTTTTACGTTTTTTCAGACTCTCTAAATATGAAAAAACATCGAGCTTACTTTCTCTGGGCTTGTTAAACTTACATCGAAGGATGTTACCATTGTGTATTTTGTTAACCGTATTTGCATACCTGTGTCTTTGGCCTAATGAAGGCTCCATGTTGCTCTCAACTGAACCATCTAAAGCATGCCTTATACGCAAGCCCTGTAGCACTTTGCCTCTGCGTCTTGACACCTTTGGCCCCAGGAGGGATTTTTCCCGAGTGTCCTTACTTTGAACATCAGTCTTTTCCTTGCACCTCGAACTTGTATTTTTGCGACACTCATCCCTCCTTTGTATTGTAACATTCTTTTATTCTTTTTTCAAAATTATTGAAAAAGACAAAAAAAATCAAATATACCCCAAAAAGAGGAAAGAAAAAATATTTTTCTTTGTATTGGCAGCACATTGAGTCTCCCTTGGATAAAGCACATCTTTCCGTTTGTTTGTCAAACCCTGGGATTTAATATGATCTTAGGAATATGTTCCTGCTACATTGAGCTATGTCCTCCTCCATTTGGTTATTCTTCCAAACATATGGAGAGTTTGTGTTGCCTCCTGCCTCGTAAACTTATGTTAATGCCATGCTGCCTGAGTCTCATATTTTGTCGTGCTATTATCCAAGGGAAGTTTTTCTAAGCCTGATTCGGCCCCTCTGTAGTTTGTCTCTTTCCCTCATGCCCAGCCATCCTCAAAGTCCAATCAAGTTTTTGTTAGAAATCAATGAAGCCTTCAGTTTGATCATCAAGATTATCTAGTCCATGACTGACAAGCCGTCGAAGACCTCTGGGTAGTGAAGTCGTACACGCATATTACAATCCTACCTGAGTTTTGAAGATTTTGAATTTGTTTCTCGAGCTTTGAAGACCTCATCTCCAGCCATCAGGCCTTATCAGCTTCTAAAATATGGATACTCTACATGGATATCTTTTTCATTTCGAGATGTAGCTCCGTTGTGTATTGCTCGCAGCTACACTTTATATAGTTATATGACATGGATCTACAGTGTATTTGATTGGTAGCCATGATTTTATTTCATCCCGAGCATGGGTATGCCCRCCTYGGTGAGACAATTATTATTTTGCAGAAGGCACCTCCCGATTTYTRGTCCCTAGGCTCAYTTGTTTGGAACRTTGGTGRAGATTGTTAATGTATTTCGGCCATCAGATGCTCTTCTGACCTCACACATTAGGGGGCATCTGTTATAACCCTAATTTGCACTAGACATGCTTACCTGGCATCAGGACATATCATATTCCTTCTTTGCCAAAACAATACTGAAAAACTCTTCTTAAAAACCCCTTTTATAAAGGCCCACATGCCCTGCTCCATTACTGCACTCGTGTACACGCTAGCTGACCCAATATAGCCTACGTGTACCTACAAAAGCACTAGAAAAAGAAAGTTGTTGACGAAACACACAACTTTGGGTAAGTTAACTAAACCTTTCAGCCATGCATGGCCAGTCATTCGACTAAATACCTAGATCCTTCTAACCTATAAAAGGAGGGGTAGGGGTCCCATTTGAAAGGAGGAAAATCATTGTGAAGAAACTATACCCAATTGAGCATTCCCTTTGTCCCAACCTTTAGCCATCCTTGTGCAAAGATAAGTATAGAGCAAAGCCATTAG
>JASDQU010738090.1:21602-57530 GCA_032191745.1 Picea mariana | reverse complement strand
CCCAGGACTAGGATCGAGGAGTAGTAGCCGACTTTATCATTGTAAGGTATCATTGTGAAGTTAATAAAAGAATTTCTTTTCCCGTCCTGCCATATGAGATTGTCATTATTCAAATATTGATTGTATGATTGATTAAATCTCTAACCCATTAGTTCATAGATCAAATGCATGTGGAGTTCTTTGTTTGTCTTTTGTGAATGCAGGTCAGCGTTGGGAGGAGAGCTGCAGTCAAAGAATGACCAAGCGCGAAATGGGATCGACATCAAATACAAAAAATAAGGTACGCCAACTTAATATCTTGAGACTTGTATTTACATATGAGTGATGGGGGTTTAGGCATGGGATGATGGTAAGAAGTAAGAATCTTTAGGTCATTTCTGCATGCATGATAAAAATCATTAGTGTTAGTCCGTAGGAGGGATGTCCCACCCACAACATAATTGGCGACCATACTGGGGATCTCTAGGGTTTCTGGGAATATTTTTTCTTGGGTATTTTTAAGAACTGGGTTCATTCCTTGTTTTTAAAGTTTTTGCAAAAGTCTGAGCTAATAGAGATTCTGGTCTTCCATACCAGTTCTCTTTGTTTCTTTTCTTCACCTCTTTTTTTTTCAAGACCCACAGAGGTACATGCGGCTTGTATAAGGTCTGAACGCGTGTACCCACGCCTTACCTTCCTACAACCCACATGTACACGCTAGCTAAGGAAGTGTCAGTCACGTGTATGATTCTAGGAAATTTCTTCTTGAGAGGCAGTCATCCTCTCCCCTGTCAGAAATAATCCTTCTCATGGGTTTTCTGGAACTCATTTTAGTCTTTGTTGTTTGCAGTCAATAGGTTAGGTTTCACCTCAGATTGGTTTGTTCTATGAAGTTTTCCTTGAATTGTTTTCTTTTTTCTGTCAAAGTAAGTGTCTGAGTCCTTAAGAGATTCTGGCTCTCAGTACCAGTAGTCTCTTCCTGGGCTTGATTGTTCGTCCTTTCATTTTTTAGAGTTTCAAAGGTAAACGTGACATGTATAAGGTCTTCATGCATGTACATGCACCCTGACTTTACACAGCTTGCGTGCACACACTTGCTATTGAACTGTCAGCAGCGTGCCTGTGGAGAAAATTTTTGTTTAAGGCAAGGTATTCATCCTTTCCTTTTTCAAGAGTTATACCTCTCAGGTTTCTGGGTCTTTGTCATAGCGGTCAATAACTTAGGTTTCATCACAACAATAACTTTCTTTTTCATTAATAATTTTTTCTCAAAATTTTCTTTTTATAGAGTTTTTAGACAATTGTGAGAGTCCAATTTTAATTTGCTTGTGTGTTATTTTTAAAGTGACTCTTTGCGATCTGCACTTAGGCCAGAAGTTTTCTTGGTCTTTGCATGCACCTTTCATGGTGTAGTGCACACATGTACTGCACACTAAAATGATGAAGTGTGAACACTATAGGATACCGTGTGCAACAAACTTAAGTGCACGCAATTTCGATGCCAGGGAGCCTTTGTGTATATGTTGTGTTTTATAGGCTGGTGATCTAGTTATTATAATCTAGGAGGATTATGTGTTGAATTAGGCCAGAGATCCTATATGTTGAAGGATAATGAGTCTAATTTTGTATATGTATTATCATTAATATAATACATTGTTGTGTGTAGACCGACCACGATAAAAGAGTATGGGGGACTCAACTCCACTAGTTAGGGAAAGGGAGGGGTAAAATTTAAGGATAAGGGGCTAAGCTAGGGAGATTAAACCAAAAAGGAATATTATATTAATATTCCTTAAAGTATAAAGTATGGATAATTATGTTATCCTAAGTTCTAAGGATGGGGACAAGTGGGCCAAAGTGATTCTCAACATGACAAGTGTCAAGTTGGGAACATGCATACATATAGTTTGGACTCAGTTTATTTTCCCAATCATTCCATCATCATTCACTCACTCATTTAGCTGTCCTTCGTACCTTCCTATCATTGTACCTATATCCATACTTATACCTGTATCTATACCTATACCTGTATCTATACTTGGTTAGCTTGGGATTTGGACTGAAGAAGTGGGTTGTCAGGCCCTTGGGATACTGAAGAGGCGGGTTATCAGACCCGTGAGAAATTCTCTTTGGGTGAGAGAATTGTTGGGAATTGATTTCCCGAAGGTGCCAAAATGCACCTACATGGCTTTGAAACTTCCTATCTGACCTGTTGTTGAAGCTCGGAAAGGAAGTGGGGGAGCTGAAGGACTGTTGAGCAGAGAAGGTGAACACTTCCTAGGGTGGGAGCGGCATGTGGGGAATGAGGGACTGTAAGCTGTTAGTTTGAGTTGACACTTGTGACAGAGTCTTTCTTGTTGTTTGGGATACATTATCCTGGTTAGGAATCCCTTTACTTGGGTGGAGCTTATTCCCATATCATAGGTGACCCACTGCCGAGAGTGATGAGTAGCGTGGTCTAAGAATGGGAGGTTTGTGGAAGGTATTCACGCAGTTGGTGATATTATTACCAAGATAAGTGTCAATTGTGTGTTAAATTACATGATTCATTATTATTTATGCGATTATTTTTATGGGTTTTTCCTATTTGTGGTTGCATGTGTATTTTTTTATTATTTTTCTGTATGAATCTGTGCATTTTCATAATGTATTTTTCTATTTTAAGTTATATATATAAAGTTCCACAAGATTTTATGTGTGTATATATTTTAATTTGTATACAGTTCGAAATTTTTTACATGGCATAGCCCAGTTGGATGTTGGGGATGTTACATATGACCCTTTCTGGATCCCTGTGAGCATTTCAGATCCTCTTGGACCTCTGTGAGCATTCCTGGATCCTCCTGTATTAATTATGTTATGTTGTAATTGTGTGTGCATGTGTGTGTGTGTGTGTGTGTGTGTGTGTGTGTGTGGATTATTTGTTGTAGAACCTCATAACTGTGTTCTTATGCAGGGCATTTAGTTATTAAATAGTATCAGAGGAAAAATTTTGGGAGGCCTGGCTCAACCTGGATGTATCAGGATGCTACATTATGGTATCATAGCTATAGGTTCAATGCTAAGCTTGCATGGGCCATTTTTTATCTCACAAAAGATAAAATTGCAGTTGAAAAATTTCAGAGAATGCCTACAAAGTGTTTGAGAGAATTTTCTAAGTAGGAGTTTGGGAAATCTTTGCAGTAATATGAGGGAATTAAGACCATGGGTTATAATCCCCAATTTTCAGATCATTTTGAGCATTTTGGGCCTTTAATGGGTCAAATTATGGACATTACAATGCAACCATGGAGAAATTGGGTGGAATTGGGAAAAAGCCCCAATTTTTGAAGTAGAATTCATTGAGAAATTGACATAGAAGTGTCGCCTTTTAGGTGAAATATATGAATTTACATGCACAAGGATGAAAACGGCCACATGAATCTTAAATTTAGAGTTTACATGGCATCCTATGAAAGAAATTGAAAATTGTGCAATTTTGGAAAAAATTGGGCATTTTTTCATATATGATGTTAGCAGTGACGTGGAGGCAACATGGAGGTGACATGGTAGTGGTGACATGGTGGAATCTGATGGCACAATCACAGGTCTAGTGGTGAGGTGTCAAGCCCCCGAGGTGGGGTGATGGACCATAGTATTAACTGAAACCATTGGTGGTATTACATGTCAAAGGAGTGGTTTTGGAAACATATATTGATGATGTGAAACCAATTAAAGGGTACCACATATCATTTAGCGGTAAGTGGTATCACATCATGAGGTTTCATTAACCTCCCAACAAATTCACCATGAAAAATGAACATCAACCATATATCTTCTTGCATCTCCATCATTTGAGCATCTCCACATTGGAAGGCCACAGTGGAAAGGTTGGGGGTTTAAGGTGCTCGGCGGTAGACCCGTGGCATTGCACAGTGGAGGGTCTTGGGATAATGTGGTACCACATAGGTGAGGTGGTATTGATAGATACCATAAGTGGTATCACATGGTAGAAAGGTAGTTTTCCAAAAGTATTTTGGTGATGTGAAGACAATGGGAATACACCACGTATTGTGGGTGAAACCATTATCACATCATGGAGGGTTGTTAACCCTCACACAAGTTGATGATACCAAATTGTTCAGAGTCATTGATCATGCCATGATATCATCTATTAGATCTGGAGTGGGTAAAAGTTCACTCATCGAAGGAAAAAGGGATGTGAGATGGGACCAAATCATCCTCGCAACCAATGAAGAGGTGCCATGTGGAAGTTTGACAGTCAAGGTGAGACCCATCTCCCATTTGGGGTTGAAGGTGTGCTAGTTGGGCAGGTGAGGCCTATAAAATACTATTTTTTTATTAAATTCTAAGGCCAATGTAAGGGGAAAGAGATATAAGGGAGAGGAGATAGAAGAGAAACAAGAAGGAAAGGGTTGACAAGGAAGGGTCAGGGAGGCCAAAGGGTTGAAATGGTGTCAACTTGGTGTTCCATGTGGATCTATAAAGGCACATCAACATCCATGTCAACATAAATCAGGTAAATTTGTTAGAATTTAGTATTTTGCAGGTCATAATCTTGCAGGGCATTTTTGAGGGCTTATAAAGTGTTTTTGGGAGATCTAATTTTCATGATCGTTAGTGCCATAGGAACCACTTACAATATTTGTAGATTAAATAAAATATCTCAAAGAGAGATTTCCAGTGAGATATTTTTTTCTATAATAAAGTTACATGCATCATCATCACTAACCAAGACACTCCGTTACAAGAGCATACAATAGTCCAAGTTCATGTCATGTCAGAAAGCATAGGATAAAATATGGGGTAGATGAACTACAAGTAGAAATGAGGAAAATAAAACCTCTTACATTTGATGGTAAGTAAAATAAATATGAGGATACAGAGTCTTGGTTGTTGGGAATGAGAAAGTAATTTCAATTGCATAATTATTCCCCATAATAAGAAGGCATAATTGAAATATACCATCTCAAGGGAAAAACATCAATGTGGTAGGATCAATTTGTGCAAGTAAAGCACATTGATGAGAAGAACATCACTGGGAGGAAATTCAAAAAGTATTTTCAAAATAAATACTTATCCAAACATTATTATGACATGAAGATAAAGGAGTTATTTGAACTCAATCTTGGGAGCATGATCATGGATGAATATGAGAGAAGATTCTTGGACCTACTGAGGTATTTTTATTTCATCAAAGATGAGCAAGTTAAGATTCAAAGGTTCTTGAGTGGGTTACCTTCAATATTCAGTGATAAGATATAGTATGATGATCCCAAGACATTGAAGGAAGAAATAAGGAGAGTCAAGTTCCTTTATGATCAATATAGAGGAAGACCAACTTTTCAAAAGGATTGGGAAGAAAAGAAGAAAGGTAAGATGGATTAGAGGAAGAAGGGGCACAAGCCACCATTCTTCAGAAATAGTTATCAAGGGTAGCCATATCAAAATGAACCCGAAATGTCAAAAACATTGGGAAAAGGGCCAAGGAAACCTATTCAATGTTGGTGTTATGAGGGAGATAGCATGTACAAAGATTTACGTCATAGAGGTGAAAGAGTGAAGTATGTTCACAATTTACAACAAAATGATATAGTTGAGGACATTGGTAGCAGCATGCCAAGGATATTTGTAGCCTTGGACAACAAGTAAGTTCAATTCCAGTCTCACATGATTGAAGTGGAGGGTAAGACCAATGATCAACCTATAACTATTTTAATTGATTCAGGATATAGCCATAGTTACATTGATCCTAATATTGTTGATAGATTTCATTTGCAAAAAAGAAAGCATGGAAAATCTTGGTTGGTTCATTTAGAAACATGAGCTAAAAGAAGAATCAATGAGTTGGTTAAGGATTTTCCAATCGACATGAATTGACTGAGCATAAAGGAAGATTTGAATATCATACCTTTGGGTTCCTATTACTTTTTAATTAGTATGGATTGTTTAGATAAGCATCATATTGTCCTAGATTCTTACAACAATGATTTCAATTGTTTGGATGAATAAGGGAACCTGAGGGTAGTTCAGGGCATTTCAAGGGAAATATCCATCATAGAAAATTCAGCCTTGCAGTTGAAAATAAGCTTCAGAAAAGGATGTCAAATTTATGCATCTCATATGGAAGAGGAAACCAAGGATACAATGTCAAGTATTGAATATCATTAAGTCTTGAAATATTATGAGGATGTATTTAGAGAGATAATAAGGTTTCCACCAAAGAGAGATATATATTTATCCATCAATTTAATTCCTAGAACTGCCCCAGTTTCCAAGACTCCTTATAGGACGAGTACTCCAGAGTTGAAGGAATTGAAAATGCAATTGGAAGAGATTTTTAAGAAGGGGTATATATTCCCAAGTGTATCACCTTGGGGTGCCCCAATGTTATTTGTGAATAACATGGATGAAACCTTGAAGCTATGCATTGATTTTAGAAAACTAAACAAGGTGACTGTGAAGAACAAGTATCCTTTGCCAATGATAGATGATCTATTTGATCAGTTGAAAGATGAAAATAAAATTTCCATGATTGATCTCAGGTTAGGATACCATCATGTGAGAATTAAAGAAGAATATATCAGAAAGATAAAATTTAGAACAAGGTATTTCCATTATGATTTTATAGTGGTGTTGTTGTAGGGGCTAGTCGGCTCTGTCGACTAGACCTAGCGGTCGACTTAGAACATGTCGATCGATTGACGTAGTTAGAAGTAGAAGTCAATCAGAGTCTTTGTTAACCAACTAACCCGGGAAGTTAAGTAATTACAACTACTTGATAGAGGTATAAATATATAAGCACATGAACGCTCGGATAGCTTCATGTGAGAGGTTATATGTAATTGTGTTGTACTGTCTATCCTATAATAAAAGGATTGTTCTTTGGTATCTCATTACTTGTTTATGTCTCTATATATTTCTATGTGTATGCATGTATCTCTATAATGGATATGTAAGGTTTTTACACATTATTTTCGTCACCCTCATGACCACTAATGATATGTGTATCGCCTATTAGAAGAAAGATAATTTTCCCTATTCCATGAAGGCTATTGAAGAAATAATACTTTTCCTGTGAGGCGGAATCATCTTTTCCTTATTGAAAAACCCTATCAAGAAACATTGTTGCACCCTCAACATTGAGAAACCTATGATGACGTCGCAGGCCACTATGGTGCAACATGCAATTCTTGATTTGGAATCATTGCACCCTTAACACTGAGCAAGGTGAGATGATCCTTCTTGATAGGGTTTTTCAATAAGGAAAAGAGGATTCCACCTCATAGGGAAATTCTTATTTCTTCAATAGCCTTCAAGGAATAGGGAAAATGATATTTCTTCTAATAGGAAATACACATATCATCAGTGGTCATGGGGGTGATGAAAATAATGTGTAACAGAATTTCCCCCAAAGTATGAATTTGGATGTACATGACAACTGAAATACTTTGTAGAGTATGTGTGTCAAGAATAAGGAGCACATCAGTCGAAAACCTGTCAACAAACAAGCATTAGCATAATCACATACCATTTACTGAGGTAGGCATTCCCATACTCAGAATATAAGTGACCCCAAGCATAAGTGTCAAGCGAATCATGGCCACCAATCATACACTATGGATCCATGTCATCATGATTAAACATAGCCATGAGAAATACACTATGGATCTGTGCTATAAAGACTCATATTTGAACATAGCCACAAGAAATACATGGTGGATCTATGTGTTAGTACAGACTCATGAGTACTCCATCACAACCTGGACCTATGTGAAAGTATCCAGGGTATTCATTTCCATCGTCTCAAAGTACAAATCTATCCATGTGATTACAAATGATATATGTATCACCTATTATAACAAATATCATTTTCCCTATTCCCTGAAGGCTACTGAAGAAATAAGACTTTCCCTATGAGGTGGAATCATCTTTTTCTTATTGAAAAACCCTATATAGAAGGATTGTCGCACCTTGATCAGTGTTAAGGGTGAGATGATTCCAAATCTTCACATGCTGCACCACAGTGGTATGTGACGCCGTCACAGGTTGCTCAATTTTGAAGGTGCGATGATGTTTAAACAAGGAAAAAGAAGAATTTCTTAAAGGTTCTAGAATGGAATATTCAAAAGGATGAGGTGGCCTCCGATTGGTTTGGATCTCACTCGCTTCTTTGATGAAAGTGGAGAATAAAACATATGCCTTGATGTTGCAAGGTCTCTTCCTATGGCCCTTTTCCTCGAGACACACACCTTTTCTCCAATTCTTTTGATGAAGAGTATACACAACATGACTTGTAAAGCTAAACAAAAGCTATCACAAGCACAATATTCAACAAAATTATTCATACATAACCAACCTAACTCTTCCCATGAGAGATCCCTCCTTATATAGAGTGAAGAGGGATGGATGAAGGTATTAGGATGATCCCACTAAATCAGAGAAGCAAGTGAGATCCAAACCGATCGGAGGCCACCTCATCCTTTAGAAGATTCCATTCTAGAACCTTCACGATATTCTTCTTTTTCCTTGTTTAAACATCGTCACACCCTCAACACTGATCAACCTGTGACGACGTCACAGACCACTATGGTGAAACATGCAACTATTTGGAATCATCGCACCCTTAACACTAATCAAGGTGAAACGATCCTTATTGATAGGGTTTTTCAATAAGGAAAAGATGATTCCACCTCACAGGGAAAGTCTTATTTCTTCAATAGCCTTCAGGGAATAGGGAAAATGATCTTTCTTCTAATAGGCGATACAAATATCATTAGTGGTCATGGGGGTGAAGAAAAATTTTTTTTGCATGCTGCACCACAATGGCCTACAACGTCGTCACAGGTTGCTCATTGTTGAGGATGAGACGATGTTTAAACAAGGAAAATGAAGAAGTTCTCGAAGGTTCTAGAATGGAATCTTTGAAAGGATGAGATGGCCTCTGATCGGTTTGGATATCACTCGCTTATATGATTTAGTGGGATCATACTAATCCCTTCATCCATCCCTCTTCACTCTATATATAAAGGGATCTCTCATGGGAAGAGTTAGGTTGGCTTATGTATGAAGAATTTTGCTGAAGATTGTGCTTGTGATAGCTTTGCTTTACCTTTCCAAGTTAGGTTGTGTATACTCTTCATCAAAATAATTGGAGCAAAGGTGTGTGTGTTGAGGAAAAGGGTCATTGGAAGGGACCTTGCTACATCAAGGCATAGGTTGTATTCTCCACTTTCATCAATATAATATAGTAATACATTTCTTTCCTATAAAAGTGTCTCCATTTTTATTGCATAACTCCTTGATCTTATGCATAGGTTTCATTGAAATATATATATCATTTCTCTCTCTATTTGTTGGTTTGTGTTTCTCAACAAGTTCAAAATCTCGTAGACCTTGATATGGAGAAAGGAAGACACTAGCAAGGATCAATCAATGTTTAAACGATATGTCATTTATCCCTCATTGAACTAGTATACATTACAATGGAAACCTAAGGAGAAGTTTGTATTCTATCATGTTTTGTTCTAATTTCTTGTTGAATTTATGGAGATTAGTTTGTGTCAACATTTACCGATTTGTCCAGTAAAAAAGGTTCTACTGGTAACACTCCCTAATTTTCCCTAGATTACAACATTGGTTTTGTTATCAGTAGTACTAAACTTGGGCATGTAGAAGTGTACATAAATTCTAAATCTACAAGGCATATGCGAGTGGTGGGAGTGAAAAATTGAGAACTACATCAGAAACTACACAAGAAGGAATAACCTCTCACTAGCTGAAACAAGGTCGCAGTTCTTTTCAGAGATGCATGAAATATTCGTTGAAGCTATCCAAAAGCATTGTTTCAACACACTAACAGATCAGATGATGTGTAATTTGACACCCAACGAGAAGCTAGGACTAAAGTTGACAAACATAGGAAGAATGAACCTGCACCACTGTCTTGAAAGATTTATTGAAGATTATATTTTAGAACAAGCCATTGAACATCGGATGTTCCTTGAAAAAATAAAAGAAAAATTCTACACCGAATTGCACGACAAATGTTTCTACACGATTCCAACACTTCTTCATAAATTCCTCCTCAACAAGGGAGTTTTTGATATTGTCGAATACCGACCAATATTAGGAACATCATTACGAAATAACAATTCCAATAAATAGATGAAAAGTGGGAAGCATTTCTTAACACAAAGTCAAAGATACAAGAGAATCCTAGGATTACTTCTTGAAGAAATAAATATGGCCAATGCTCTCAACTTATCTTAAGTCGGGTCTAAAATGTGGGGTCGATCGATATTGTGAGATGCCATAACAAGAAGTAGTGTTTCCCAAGCCTAAATTTTGTCAAGTGGGAAGCAATCCCATAAGAAATCTGCGGATATCCAAAAAATAGAACAGGATAAAAGACAACAGAAAAGAGAAGAAATTTGTATCCAATGGAACAACAAAAATTCAAATAGAAAGATGTCTGTGGAGGGTCATCTTTACAGAGCTTGTGATAATTTTGATTCAAATAGAGATTGACTAGAGTTAGAAACAGTAGTAGCTACGATGACACTCGATAGAAGTAGCGACACAAAATTGAACATCCATCAATCGATTGACGAATTGGAAAGTATGGATTATGAAGAATCTGGACCAGCTTTATGTACGTCTCCCACACCAGAAACTAGTCCATGGATAAGAGAATTTATCTAATAAAGGATGCAAATCAATGACCAATATGCAAGATTATGGTATAGAACGAACAACCTAGGAAACATACAAGATGCATTGATTATCGAGCCATAGTGAAATGAAGGCGAAAATATGATTATCCAAATCAAGGACCTCACCAAATCGACCCCCCTACCACATATAATCTCGAGAGAAGAAATTAGCTATAGTCTGGAAGGGATGCAACCTTTGGAACGACAGTTAGTCGAATATAAAGATCAAGTTCTCAACATGAGGACACATTTTCTATAATCAAGAAGAAACAACTATTCCTTGAGTATCATCCATTTTTGGACGCAGAAAAAAAATCAACCAGAGGATTTGATAGCTTAGTTGAAAGCAGTAGTAGCTCAAACACCAAGAAAACCTAGCAATCCTACCATGAAAATCAAAATGGGATTCAACCACATCCCCATTTACGAAGAAGAGAAAGAACCAAAACTCCATTGGTTCATATGTGAAAATTTTTGGGATGCAGCTAATATTATAGATGGGGATAAGAAAATGGATCGATTCAGAGCTGCTCTATGCCACCGAGCCTTAACATGGTTCTTTAACTACACAAAAAGGAAAACTTGTTCAAAGGAAGAAATAAAGAACACATTTCTAACATTGTTTAAAATTCAGGACACCACACATCTGGCAACCCAAAATTTAAAAGAAATCAAACAATAACCATGTGAGTCAGTAAGAGAATATGACAAGATATTCAAAGATATCCTAAGTCAAATCTCAATGACGATCGATCAAAACTTGTTAGTCTAGTGGTATGTAGCTGGGATACTGCGAAGAATCCGATCTCCACTACACTTATACGAGATAACCAACTTTCAAGACATTCTACAGAGGGCACAATGAGTTGATTCAGATGATGATATCATGTCAACTTCCCCAATGACAAAGAGACATGAAGAAAACATAAAACATTTGCAACAAACAATCAAAGGTATATCTATACGATGTAATGAAATATGGTGCACCACATGCACTGGGGACAAACACACAAAGAATAATTGTCCCCTAAATGAGAGAAAACAAAAAATAGAGTTCCACTAACTACAAGCCCAAAAATATTGTAATATATGTGAATGTCTAAATGATCATAGTATAAAAGATTGTCCATGTCGGTGCAATTATATGTTCAATAAATTGCAATCATTTAATATGTCAATCTAGTTTCATAATCAATAGAGTTGATGTAATGTATGTACTGATAACATATAATTGTCTATGTCTGTTGAGTATAGTCTATGTAAGAAACTACTTATGAAACTAAACACTCTGTTTCACAACTTTCAAATAACACTCCACACATACAATTCAAAATCGAGAAAGCAAAATTGATCAACAAGTGTATAACTCATAATTCTTGTTCAGGGGATAGATCTTGCTCATTGATGGCTCATGAAATGTAGATATGGGATATGATTCTATCTCATGTAACAACCACACAACCTCACAATCACTCATTAACATCCTGGAAACTTAAATGAGCTAATCAGAACTACCAGGCAGAGTATAAACACTCCATTGTAAGTGCATGTATGTGAGAGATGGAGGTCCTACTTGTACCTGTATATGAAAAGTGAAACCTAATTAATTATAGGAAAGAAACCTGAGTATGGTAGTATTCTCCATTACAAGTTCATGTACAGTGAAAGATAGAGATCCAAACCATTCTTAGATATGGAAAATGGAAACAACACTATAGAATTTGTCTAGACAAAATGTTAAAACACTTAAACTAAATAATTGTTCTCACACACTCACACAAAGATGTCAAAACAATACTCAAAGATCTCATACACACAACTCTCTCTTATTCAAAATTACCATACATCCAGAAGACCTGCTGCCAAATGCATCACTGAAACATATCATAGAAGGGATTAAATGTTGTAATCAAAATATGAAAATACTATGTTCACACAGACACACACACAAGAAATCATAATCATATTCACAATTAATTACAAAGAGACTTACCTTAGTTGGGTTGGTGGGCCCTTGCCATACCAAAAAGGTATCTCTTAAGATAACTTATAGTATATAAGGTGTAAATACAAACATATAATCTATAACATAAATTATATCATTGCTTCATAAAAATGGAGATGCAATTCACAGTTGTTCCAAAGAAAAACTTACAACATAAATGTGCTTTTATTTATTTCTCTCTATATCCTATCATATACGAGGCTCTCTGTTTTAAAGAGAAGCAATCGTTACAACCCAAGTATAAATATAACATCAAATGCTTGCATAATTATAACAATTGGAGGATATATCGATCTTTAAGGAAACAATTTCATCCTCATGACATGAAGTGCATGAGTGATGAAATGTATCGTGTCTTCCAATGAACAGAGAATGTTCAAACCAACATAATTCCTTGAACTCATTGAGAACAATCTCGTTTCAATATCCAAGCCTAGGAATTCATAATAGGTACTAGATGCACACAACTGCATAATTGTGGTATTGGATGGGCATAATAAATGGTACCATATGCACACAAGCATATATGTCATTACTGAATGAGCGTAACAATCGATACCAGACGCACACAAGAATACAAACTAGTATCAGATGAGTGTAACAAATGGGTACCAGATGATCCTAACAACGAGTACCGGACGACCTCAACAATGAGTACCAGACAACCTAAGCAACGAGTATTGAATGACCTCAACAACGAGTACCGAACGATCCCAACAATGAGTACCAGATGATCTCAACAATGATAATTGTTAGCATGAAGTCTTATTGAACCATCTGAAGTAATGAGAAAGTTCTTTGAACATCAAATATTCAGTCCTAATTATTAATAAATCACTAGAAATTATGATCAAACATAAGTTACCTCATGGGTACATAAGAATTGCTTAAAGGCATGTCTAATAAGGAAAATAGGTAGAAGGTGCATCAATATTAGGGAAAATTGGTTAGGATATGGGAAAGATAAGGAAATTGGAGATGAAAAAAAGGAGGCTCAACATTTCCCCCATGGCTAAGTCATTACATGTCCTCATGCAAAACGACTGAATTAGTCTTCAAAATTTCAAAACCGGTATCGATCCTCTATCTTTCTTGAACATTAGCTACCTGGTTTTAATATATCCATCCCTGAAGCGTCATCCTTGAGATCCCTCTTAATGACTCATCTATACTGTACTTGGTGCAAAACTTTATTCAGCTTGGCAGATATTTCACCATGCTCTTCCTGTAGTCTACAGTGATTCTCCTTTAACTGTGTGTTCTCTTTCTTGATATGCCTATCGAACACTTTATAATCCTTTATTTCTTGCTTTAGCCCTGCATTATGTTTTGTAATCTTTTTAGCATTCATTTCCAACTGATCTTTGGTTAGAGAGATGATTGTTTCTTGAACTGCTTTCTCTTTTATCTCTTCCCTGGCTTCAAATTCTCTCCTTAAGTACTTTAGTGTTTCTGTCACTGATTTCGCTGCTTCACTAATAGTCGCTACATACATTTTGTCTTTCTCTAGTGAAGTTGGAATGTCCACCAGATCTTTTGCAAAACAATGGACATGAAGAATTGTCCCCTGCTTAACCATACTATGAGTGGTTCTTCGTCCTGGATCTAGGACTTCCTCAGGTGTGCTCACAGGAACAAGAATTTCTTCTTTAAACAATCTCCTCCTCTTTTTTTAAGGCTTAGAACTGGGTAATGGACTTTTCTTGTCATGTGCCTTCTTCACTTTTCCTCTATAGGGATTAGGTGGACATATTGGCATTTTTTCTGTTTTTTTACTCCTTGTGTTTCTATCAGAGGACTTGGATGTAGGGGTTGGAACTTGTTCCTCTAGTGTACTCCTGGTCTTCTTACTAGAGGGCTTGGATGTAGAGACTGGAACTTGTTCCTCTTCTGTACTCCTGGTCTTCTGACTAGAGGGATTGGATGTAGAGACTGAAACTTGTTCCTTTGGTGTAATTTTGGTCTTCTTATTAAAGGATTGTGCTAGAGTACAATAGTCGTTGTCTCTACACTTCTTCTTGCGCTTGAATCTCAATTCGGGAGTGTTTTATGCTTCTCCACCCTTTTCTTTAGGCATTTCAACAATCACCTATGGAGTATTCTTTGAAATTTCCCAACCCGGTTCCTGAGGTATTTCAAGAACTCCTTCTAGAATAATTTCTATAATTTCCCCAACCTACTCATGAGATACTTAAACAATTACCTTGGGGACAATGTCTGAAACTTTCCTATCATCATTCTTGTACCTTTGTTTTTTTCTCCTTTTCATACTAATTTGAGTTTTACTTTTCGTGGGAAAGTCTGGTTGAATTTTCTTGATATTGGATGATTGTGCCACCACAGGTGTAAGCTGTTCTTCTAAAAATGTTGTATGTGTTGGATTATTGAGAGGGGGGTGAATCAGTAATAGAGCAATTTAATCCTTTTTAACTATAAAATGCAAGTGTTAAATCAATGTAGCATTATCATCCAATAGTTTTTGAGTAAATAAACAATGAACAATTGGGCAATCATAAACATACACAGTACACCAATGTTTTTACGTGGAAACCCAAAGTGGGAGAAAACGACGAAATTATTTTTCTTATATGTCTTTAAGAATTACATTCATTAGAAGCACCAACTTCTTTTGTTTTCCATCTTGAACTGGAAAGAGGCTACAACCTGAGGGAAGCTCCAACTCCCTTATTCTCTGGCTATAACTAGAAGGAGGCTACCACCCCCTATGTTCTCTAGATACAAACATAATGTGGCTACAACCACCTGTCCTTGCCTCATCAAACTGCCCTGGTGGAATGATGGAACCACTGTCACACTATCACTATGAGATATACTATTATAAACCTGTACCAATCAACCTACACCAAACAATTTGTACCAATAACCTGAACCATGCATCAAACTGTAGCTTAAAATGTAATCAACCTATACCATAAACAAGTGCATCAACCCTACACCAACCTATACCAAACAACATGTAAGAAACTTGTACCATAAACAAGTGCATCAACCATGCACCAACCTATACCTCAACCTGTACCATGAAAAAGTGCATCAACCATGCACCAAACATGTACAAGTAACCTGTCACAACAACCTATCCAAATAACCTATCAAAACAACCTGTCTCATCAATCTTATCAACCAAATCATATCTACTCACCAATATCAATCACCAAGACAACTCTCAAAGATGTGCATCAACAAAGCATAACACAACAACTCATAATCATCACCAAGATCAATATGTGCTTCTAATAATATACCAATACAAGTATGCTACATCATCCATAAACCATGTGTCAATAATACTAATAACTATTCCCTCCAACCATTTACTGAGCATGTACCAATTATGTATCAACTACACATTAACTATGACTCATCAATATGTACCAACATCATCAACTATACACCTCATGTATGTGCCAAATCATCAACTACTTGTCTCAACCATGTACCCAACATGTACCTCAACCAAAAGCCCTCATCAATTTCATCATCCAAATATGATTTGTAACTTTGTAATAGACCTGGTGTATATGATCACATACATGCAAACCTTCCTTAACTTTAACAACAAGAGACTAACATTTTCATCAAAATTTACTTTAGTCTCACATGACTAATTTTGGATTAGTCAACAACCCTATCTTGAAATAATCATAACTATGTACCTGTAATGAATAAATATCTAAAAATGATACAAATTGTTCTTTAGTGTATTTTATGCAATTCCTCCACGTTTCACTGCTTGGAACCTCTCTGAAAAGGAGTTATAGCAAAAATGGCATACCTTATTGAATTCTGGATTATTCTAGAGAGTGAATTTTTAGAGTATTCCATGGACGGAATAATTTTTGTATGGATATACAAATTGTACACAAAACGCTACAGATTGTACTCCAACCAATACATTTTCTCTAACATAATTTGGATATGCTATGAAGAAGTTATGCCATTTTTACCCAAAACACTTGTTTTATACTAGTTTCGGGACTAGCCACAAACCCTATTTTACATGGAGTGTAACTCAAAAACTACAAGTACCCACAATATGAAATTGGTATCACAACTACTTGGATATGTTTCCTCAACGACCTCTCAATTTCACGGTCTGAATCATTCTATAAACAAAGTTATTACGAAAGTGGTGAGATGACCTGTAAATAACATACCTTAGAAAACATCATCAAAATAATTTATCCTCCCTTGAATTTTGGCCTTATTTACTTCACCTTCCTTATAAAATTCGGCTTAGATATCCTTTGTTTACATCAATCACTTGTATATATTCAATATGCTCAAGTGTGATTAAAAATGAGAGACCCTTGCCTCTTATTTATACTTTCATGTAGCTTCCTGAAGGGGTTACCTTCTAACCATCTTAACCCACTTTCCTTATTTTAGGGCTAACCCACTTCTAACCACTTGTCCACTTAGTAATTTCTCCATTAAATTTATTATTTAAATAATTTGTTTTGTATCCACTTTGACTTATAGTACACTCATCAGTTCACTTTATTATTTAAATTACCTTCTAACCATCTTAACCCACTTTCCTTATTTTAGGGCTTACCCACTTCTACCACTTGTCCACTTAGTAATTTCTCCATTAACTTTATTATTTAAATAATTTATTTTGTATCCACTTTGACTTATAGTGCACTCATCACTTCACTTTATTATTTAAATAATTTCTTCTTTGGAACCACTTTGACTACTTTGACCTTTTGGGGCTTTTAGATGACTCATGAGGGTTCTCTAGCTTCACATGGCCATAACAAACTGTGAGGAGTTATGTGATGTTCCACATACCACTGGAATTGACATGACATGTACTATCCATCTAGAATAGTCTTACCTGCAAATATATCCAAAATCATACCATTATCCATCAAACAAACTTTGGTCCATTACCCAAACCATTGTGGTACCGAAATTCGCTACTGAACTTTCTTCAAGGGTTGACATCAATGACAACCAACCCAATTAATCAACAATACCCCCCTTTGGCATTTATGGAAACAATTTGATGGAATACTGAATTCGTGTCACTCATTCTCCCCCTGTGACCATCACTCCCCCTCGAACCATGCCTCTCTGCTCTGCATCTAATAAATCTAACCCCCTTTGTCATCAATGGAAAAAGGTATCTTTCCATCCTAGGTTACTCCCCCTAACTAAATTGTTCTTGGGAATACTCCCCTTGACTGAGCTCCTCTTGAAACTGATCTCCCAACCTGAACTGTCCTTTCTATGGTGTTTCCTCGTGTAAATCTAAGACATATAAGATAAGCATTCAAGAACATTCATTTTAGAGTAGAAATTACTTTGAGTCTTTAGCAAATATACTCAAATGCTTCCTGTGGAAGTGTTTTTGTAAAGATGTCTTCCACTTGTTCTTTTGTGCCCACATACTCAACTCTGATATTCTTCTCTACAACTTTTTCCTTTAAAAAGTGACACTTTATTATAATGTGCTTCGTCTTGGAGTGCATCACTGGTTTATTTGAGATACTGATGGCGCTTGTATTATCAAAATAGATTGGAATGGGCTCATCATACTCAACTTGTATATCTGTCAGATTTTGTTTCATCCATAGAACCTGTGTACAACATGTTTCTACTGCAATATACTTTTCTTTGGTTGTAGATAAGGATACTGATGATTGTTTCTTGATTATCCATGATACTAAAAACTCACCCAAGTAGAACACTTCTCCACTGGTGCTTCATTGTTCATCAATGCAACCTACCCAATATGAATCTGTGTAGGTAATAAGTGATAGATGTTTTCCTTTTGGATACCATAATCCAAACTCTTCTTTTCCTTTGATATATATGAAAATCCTTTCCACTGCTAAGACATGTGATTCCTTTGGTGTTTCTTGAAATCGTGCCACCTGTCCAACTTCCTGCATTACATATGGTCTAGATATTTTCACATATAGTAAGGTACCAATCATTGACCTATATTTCCTCTAGTCTATAGACTTTGAATCATCATCTTTTCTCAACTTGCAACTAGTTTTCATAGGAGTGGTAATTGGTTTGCAATCTTCCATTCCAAACCTCTTTAGCATTTCTTTGATGTACTTATTTTGAGAAATAAAAATTCCTTAGTTTCTTTGACGTATCTAAAGACCCCAAAAGAAGGATAGTTCTCCGAGTAATGACATTTCAAATTCATTTTGCATATCCTTTGCAAATTTCTTGATGTAGAGGTTGTTGTCTGCACTTCCTTTTCTGAACCCTTCCTGTTGTAGATATTTATCCAGTCTAGAGTACCATGCTCTAGGAACTAGTTGTTCAATGTAGACTTCTTATTCAAGTTCCCCATTCAAAAAAGTTGATTTCATGTCCATATCGGTCCATATTGTTCAAGACTCTGCTACACAAATGTTCATAATTTTGACTCATATGTCAATGTACTATCATGAACTACTACTACAACTAATTAATCTATCATATTGTACTTCTGCTAAATGAATGCATTGAATCTATCTACTCAAATTCTACAAGCTGCTCGAAGGATGGTTCTCTGGTCTGTCTCAGCTATCACATAGAATCCCCCTATCTATTATTCATATTATCTGGGAGTCTTTAAGCTGGATGGCTCAAAACAATTCATGCACTGAAGTGTATTCAACATCTTCTTCATTAGTAGATTCATCATATCTCTGATATTTGACTTATTTATTTCTGTCTGTGGATTCATCTTTCACTATAGTTCCTGAAAGTACAATCTCTTGAACCTGTTACTTATTTACCTATCCTTCTTTTCTTTCATTTATTTTCCAATTTTTTTTTGTATCTAACGTCTTTCTCTATAGAATTATCTTCTTCTAATTTTATTTCAAATCTTGCGATCTCTGGGATTTGGTCTTTGTTCACCCGTTCTTCATGTTTTATTATCCATACTTTCTTATATCTGATATCAGTGTTCTCTTTCATGGAAGTATCAATCATGCTTCTACAATCACTAGCTATGTGTCCATGGTTATGACATTTGTAACATTCAATGTTACATGGGGCCACATATGCACTTCTTGCTTGACCATTTCTTTTATAATCCCTGCAATCTGCAACCTTATGTCCAAAATTACTACAATAAAAACAATGACCATAAAGAAATTTGCATACTTGGGAGTGAATGATCTTCTTTGTGGTGTAGTCCTTATGAATTTATGCCTTGACTGTTCTTGATCATGATTGAAGCTTCTTTGTGGATTGAAAATGGATGGTCTTCTTGAAGATGTATCTTCAATAGTTTTCTTAGATTTTGTCTAACCATGATTCCTTCCTTTGAGTACTTCTACATAACTCTATCTATTTTCTTCATTCTTCTTTTCTAGCAACCTAGAGTGCTTCTCTTCATTCTCTATAACTTATGTGGATATTTCTGTCTCTTCAACGTTCTTGTTGAGCTTGATGATTTTACTTCTCAATGTGACAACTTCTTCTTCAAGCTTCTCAACCTCTTCTTATTTCTTCATTATCTGAGACTTCATGACTTCTTCTATTTTTTTCGCTTCTTCAAGCTAAATTTTTAATGTGATTATTTCTTCTTCAATTTCTTTCTCTTCTTGACCAAACTCTGCCTCAAGTTGGTTTATATCATTAGTTCTTTCCTTAAGATGATCTTTCAATATTTTTTCTCTCATTTCAGCTTCTTCCTTCTATGCTGCTATGTTGTCTTCCAAATATTGCTTTTGATATTCAAGATTTTCTTCGATATTTCTGGCTTCTTCTAGCTAATTTCTTAAGTTCTCGATGACCTGTTGGGATTCCTCAAAAAAGTGAACACTTTCCTTTTGTTTCATCAATTATTTATTGAGTGACTTGTTTTCTTCTCTTAGTTCATCTAAAGCAATAATCAATTCTGCTTCATAATTGTCTTCATTTTCAATTAGTTTTTCTGTCTCATTTCCTTCATGGCATTCTATTTCAAGATGTAAGTGTTTTTCACAATTAAAGAAAAACAACATACCTCTGGTGATTATGTACTCTTCATCTTCTGAATTTGTTTGACATGGTGAACATAATTCTTCTTGATCTGTATCTGCATCTTCTTTGGCATTTTCTGAATTTGTGATGGGTGAAGAATATATGTCATGTAACTTATCCCAAAGTTCTTTGGATGATGAACATTTACCAACCTTTTCTCTTACCGGATTAGGTAATCCTTCCCAAATGAAATCCATTGCTATTTTGTTATTCTTCTTTAATTCCATATTGGCTGCAGTCTTTTCCCTTTTTGAACTATCATATCCGATAACAACTAATAGCCAAATATAATACCCTTGTTCCTCTAAAAATACTTTCATCCTTCCACTCCATAACTGATACTTCAAAACCATTCTGACCATTAAATAGTGGTACTCCATTCTCAAAATAATCCATAATCTCCTTCCAATGGTTAAATTGTTTCCTGAAGGAACCTTCTTTGATACCAATTGTTGGATTACTAAGAGGGGGTGAATCAATAATAGAGAAATTTAATCCTTTTTAACCATTAAATTCAATTGTTAAATCATTGTAGCATTATCATCCAATAGTTGTTGAGTAAATAAACAATGAACAATTGATAAATCATACACATACACAGTACACCAATGTTTTTACGTGGAAACCCAAAATGGGAGAAAACCACATAATGCTTTTTCTTATATGTCTTTAGGAATTAAATTCATTAGAAGCACCAACTTCCTTTGTTTTCCAGCTACAACTTGAAGGAGGCTCCAACCCCCTAGTTCCTTAGGCTACAATCTGAGGGAAGCTCCAACTCCCCTATTCTCTGGCTACAACTAGAAGGAGGCTACAACCCCCTATGTTCTCCAGCTACAATTGGAAGGTGTCTACAACCACCTGTCCTTTCCCCGTTCAACCTCCCTGACTTATAAGTAGAATCATGGAACCACTGTCACACTATCACTATGAGATATACTGCTGTAAACCTTACCAATCAACCTGCACCAAACGACCTTTACCAATAACCTGAACCATGCATCAACCATGCATCAACCCATACCTCAACTTGTAATCAACCTGTACCATAAACAAGTGCATCAACCATGCACCAACCTGTACCAACCAACCTGTAATCAACCTATACCATAAACAAGTGAATCAACCATGCACCAACTTGTACCTCAACCTGTACCATTAACAAGTGCATCAACTATGCACCAAACCTGTACAAATTAACTATCACGACAACTTGTCCAAACAACCTATCACAACAAACTTTATCATCAATCTTATCAACCAAATCAAATCTATTCACCAAGATCAATCACCAAGACAACTCTCAAATATGTGCATCAACCAAGCATAACACAACAACTCATAATCATCACCAAGATCAATATGTGCTTCTAATAATATACCAATACAAGTATGATACGTCATCCATAAACCAAGTGTCAACAATACTACTAACAAGTCTCTCCAACCATGTACCAAGTATGTACCAATCATGTATCAAATACTCATCAACTATGACTCACCAATATTTATCAACATCGTCAACTATACACCTCATGTATGTGACAACTCATCAACTACTTGTCTCAACCATGTACCCAACATGTACCTCAACCAAAAGTCCTCATTAATTTCATCATCCAAATCTGATTTGTAAATCTGTAATAGACCTGGTGTATATGATAACATACCCGCAAACCTTCTTTAACTTTAACAACAAGAGACTGACATTTTCATCAAACTTTACTTTAGTCTCACATGACTAATTTTGGATTAGTCAACAACCCTAACTTGAAATAATCATAACTATGTACATGTAATGAATAAATATATGAAAATATTACACAATGTTCTTCAATGTATTTTATGCAATTCCTACAGGTTTCACTACTTGGAACCTCTCTGAAAAGGAGTTATAGAAAAAATGGCATACCTTATTGAATTCTATCTTATTCTAGAGAGCGAACTTGTAGAGCATGCCCCACACGAAATATTTGTTGTATGGACATGAAAATTGTACACAAAATAATACATATTGTACTCTAACCAATACATTTTCTCTTACTGAATTTGTATATGTTATGAAGAAGTTATGAAGTTTTTACCTGAAACACCTATTTTAGACTAGTTTCACGACTAGCCACAAACCCTATTTTCCATGGAGTGTAACTCCAAAAATGCAATGACCCACAAGATGAAATTTGTATCATAGCTACTTGGATATGTTTTCTCAATGACCTCTCAATTTCCTAGGATGAATCATTCTATAAAAAACATTATTGCGAAAATGGTGAGATGACCTGTAAATAACATACCTTGGAAAACATCATCAAAAGAATTTATCCTTCCTTGAATTTCAGACTTCTTTACTTCACCTTCCCTCTGAAATTAGGCTTAGATATCCTTTGGTTACCTCAGTCACATGTAAATATTCAATATTCTCAAGTGTGATTAAAAATGAGAGACCCTTGTCTCTTATTTATACTTTCATGTAGCTTCCTCAAGGGGTTACCTTCTAACCATCTTAACCCACTTTCCTTATTTTAGGGCTAACCCACTTCTAACCACTTGTCCTCTTAGTTATTTCTCCATTAACGTTATTATTTAAATAATTTATTTTTTATCCACTTTGAATTATAGTACACTCATCACTTCACTTTATTATTTAAATAATTTCTTCTTTGCAACCACTTTGACTACTTTGACCTTTTGGGGCTTCTAGATGACTTATGAGGGTTCTCCAACTTCACATGGCCATAAATCTCTAACTGTGAGGAGTTATGTGACGTTACACATACCATCGGAAATGGCATGACATGTACTATCCATATAGTATAGTCTTACCTGCAAATATATCAAAACTCATACCATTATCCATCAAACAAACTTGGTTCCATTACCCAAACCATTGTGCTATCGGAATTTTCTACTGAACTTTCTTCAAGGGTTGACATCAATGAAAACCAACCCAATTAATCAATAGTATTCCATTTATTCTATTTAATTATATATTGTGGTGATTTAGGGCCAACAGGATCCAATGTTTTACTAAATTTTTGTCCTTTATTTCTATTATCTCCCTTTGTTCTATTTGATCCTTTACTATGTTCCCCTATTACGCTCCCTTATACAGACTTATAAGTCTCGTGAGCGAAGTTTTCTATTAGGAATTTCTTCCAACTAATGTCCCACTTTATTAATTCATGGACAACTAAGAGTTTTATCAAACCATGGTGGTAAAGACTGGTTTTGGGTTTCTTGGATGTAGACTTAACACACCTCACTATATTGTTCAGACTCATCCACAGGAAATGAGAAAAGTGTATGTATGGGCCTCCTTGAAAATGAAATAAAATCCTTAAATGATAAATAAAGGTTACTGCATACCTCCCTTTGCAGGTTAAAAATTTATGCAAGAAGAAAAGCATTGTGCAATATTCTTCTTTGATCCATCCTCTAGAGATACCTTTCGTCCAATCTAGGTCCAGGTGCTTAAGTTTCAAGATTTTTTTATAGATTCCTCTATCCACAATGATGCCTTTGAAACACTTCTCTCCAGTGGAAGGTAACCCAGTTGCCTCAGCTATGGTAACTTCAGTAATTGTTAGTTTCAGATCCCCAACTAGAAACTCTCCACATCATAACTTTGGACAAAGGCACAAGATACTCCATCATGATGTCCTCTAAATTTTTCCAATAAGGGAACCCATCCAACCTTTTCAAAGATTTATTTTCAATCTTGATACTCCTCTGTTTCTCTGTACATATGAAACATTGGTTTGTTCCTATCAACCCCCATACCATCTTAAAGACAGGTTTTAAAAAAAGTATAGGCAATAGAACTTAGCCGAGGGTTTGGTATTGGATGTAACACTACAATAACAGGGTGATGGAGGTAGAGTAACGGGATAGTAGGAGCAGATTAAGTATTGTATAATGGAAAATTAGTTAATTAACGCTCATATGGATGGTGAAGCCATCCAGAAGAACACATCTAATGAAATCGAGAGTACAACAGACAATTCTTTGAAATGATAGCGAGGTAAGGAAGAAGTCAGAAATCATGCCTCAAGATTGTGTTCACGGATAAGGTGATGATCATACCCACAAGTAGTGTCACATCCCTTTCTTACCAGTTTCCACAATGATTATGATGAATGTGGGTGATGTGACAAAAACACATCATTAGATAGCATTCGACGTCATGAGTTCATAGGAAGTGGTATAATCATAGTTTTGTCATCATATAGATGAGAATTTTTGACAAGATATTCCAAACTAGATGATCACCTTATGAAGAGGGTTGTATACATTATCAATGATCTCGAAACTAGGGGAATCATGAAGAACTCAGAAAATAATGATACAGGGGTTTAATGATTACAACAAGAAGCAGATATGAGGGTAACCATATGTAAAATGAAAAACTCATGTGATTTTTAATAAAAAGGAATAAAAATTGAGTCCATACCTCTATATTACCTTGGAATGTAGAGAAATATTACCAAATCCTCTTCGTCAATATCAGAGTATAAATTTAGTACTAGATCACCACAACACTATCGCTCAATACCAGACCAATATAGAAGTTTTGTTTCAATATCAGACCAATGCAAAGAGTTTTTTCAAGTACCAGATGAACACAACGGTGAATACTATTGTAGTACCGGATCAACATAGAGACTTTTCCAGTACCGAATGAGCACAGAGGTGAATATTGTTGCAGTACCAGATCAACATAGAGACTTGTTCAGTACCGGATAAACATAAAGGTGAATACTGTTGTAGTACTAGATCAAAATAGGGACTTGTCTAGTACCGGATAAACACAAAGATTTTATTCTGGTACCCAATGAAAATTTGATAAGGTACCTGGTGGTGGATTATGTAGACTCGAACTTTGTAGGATGCATTTTGTACTGGCATCTGCAACTGCTTATGGAGGAGAACACAAGAATTTATTCTATTGTAGAACCATATAAGTAAAACAACAAACAACACACTGGTATATAAACTTTGAAATTGCAGCAGGAGAAAAAATGAGGCAAAAGAATTCAATGACTGGGCTCCAAGTTCTGTAACAAGAAGGAAAATGCAACTGGACATCTCCCTTTAGAGGTGAAAAACCCCCTCTTTTTGGAACCAAACAAATCACTTTTTTCATTTCCACTCCCATTTTATTGAAAACAAGATCCTAACTACTACTGTCCTGTGGATTTTTCTCAAGCCCAGATTAGTTAATGCTTGTCGTTATTTTCAATTTTTAGGAGTCTGGAAAACTTAAAGAAAACTCCTTATATTGTTCTATGGAATTTTCTCAAGCCCAGTTCAGTTAATGCTCACTGATATTTTAAAATTTTAGGATTCTAGAAAAATTAAAGAAAACTCCTTCTACTGCCCTGTGGATTTTTCTCGAGCCCAGATTAGTTAGTGCTCGTCAGTGTTTTCAATTTTTAGGAGTCTGAAAAACTTAAAGAAAAATCCTTATGGCTCCTTTCCCATGAGTAATATACCAAGGTTGGGTAAAGGAATAAACTCTCCTATGGCAAACGTCCTCTTTATTGCTTATCTACATTAGAACATAATCAACTTATGCCTTTGTTAGTAACACCACAAAAGAATCACTATCTAACAAACACCTATATATACATGTATGTACAAAATTAAATCAAGTCACACAACAAAAAATTACATTGGTGGTTTAGCAGGAGGGGAACCCTCTTGCTTACCATTTGCATTTATGAAATCTGAAGAACTTGTTTGATAAAATCCTCTTTAGATAGAGGCTTATGATAGACTTTCAATCGATGCCCATTCACAACAAAGGAGGTTTGGTCTTCATCAAAAGTATTTATCTTCACTGAACCATTTTCATAAACTGTGTCTACTTCATAAGGTCCCAACCATTGAGTGGAGAATTTACCTTTAAAACTCTTGAACCTACTGTCATATAGAAGGGCCCAATCACCAAACCGAAAATATTTCTTTTTGATATACTTGTCATGCCATTTGGTCCTTTTCTCCTGGATAAGTGTAGTCCTTTGTAGAGTATCTTGTCTCATTTCATCAAGTTCATTTAGCTGCAGTATCCTCTATTTTTGGTCTTCATCCAAATCCATTCCCAATTGCATAGCAATCCTGAAAGTTTTTACTTGAAATTCTATGGGAAGCAACACCTGCTTTCCATACACTAATTCATAAGGTGTATGGCCTGTGGTGTTTCTCCAAGTTTTTTTTTAGGCCCATAAGGCTTTAGGCAACTGATCCACCCAATCTTTATGGTGTAACTAAATTTTCTTGGTAAGTATAGCATCTATCACTTTGTTGGTTGATTCTACTTGTCCATTTTCTTGGGGGTGATGAGGTGAACATTTCCTATGTTTAATTTCATATTTTTCCGTAATAGATTTGACCAGATTGGAGGTAAATTGGGTTCCTTTGTCTGTCACTATTTTGGGAGGCACACCAAAATGAGTAAATATGTCCTCGAATAGAAAATCAACAATCGATTGTTCATTTGCAGAGTACAAAGCTTTAGCCTCTACCCATTTAGTCACGTAATCTATACAAACCAATATATATATTATTCTTTTAGACATGGGGTTGTGTTGGCAACCAACTCATTTTTTTTAATTGCTCTAAAAAAGTTGCCTACACCTCTTGTCTTCTAAACAACAAATCATCGTCGCATTGTAAAACTAGACATTTGTTTCATTTTTTTGCGACAATTACAATTTGGTTTTGATTTAGTTTTCACAACTGAAAGTGTGAAAACACCTCTTTCATTGTCAGGACTGTCGTCATCTTTTATTAATTTTCCTGAAAGACTCTTGACCATTGATTTATCACATGACTGCAAAAGGTTCTTTCAAACTATGTCCCTTGGCCTACTCTTACTTTGATTGTGCATTTGGATCTATTTGATTAATAAGCCATTGAGCATGAAGACTTACTTGTTACATTTGATTCCATAAAGGTCATGATTGATTTTGGTCTTATATGCTTTGATCCTTACTGCTATGAGCTCTTGACTTATTGATTATATGAGATCTTTTGTTCCAATGTTCTAAAAACTTTGAAATATAAACATTTGAATGTGCAACAAATGCATTAGTTTGATTTGATATGAAATGACAATGGTTTGAGTTTTACAAAGGTGCATTGATCAACCTTTTGGATTTTCAATTTTATGGTTTGAACCCTTGCTTGGTACATTGTTTTGTGATTTTGATTTCACATTGAACGATCACAGTATACATTAGCACGATTGGATTAACATTGATCTAAGTGTTTGTTAGTATGATTGATATGATGGATCGTTGGTTAATGCTGGATTGAACTATAAACTTGGCGCATGATTATAACATATGATGTTGATTCTACATGTGTTGAATGGAACGTTGATATGGTTGTACACCTATTTGGTTGGCCGATACAGATGGTTTAAACGATTATGATTATGGATGGAACAATATTGTACTCAGTTATTAATACACTGCATGGCGGTGGTAATCCCACCACCTTCGCACGCATGTAATTAATCCTTGCCTCTTTGAGTGCTGAAGCTGTTAAGCCCTATCGTTTTTGACTCTGTGCATTGTTTTGTTCGGTTCAAACCCTACCATGCACAGAAGCCATGGCTCCTGTCGTAAGGGCAGAGCATAATGGTTGCCAAGCACTGCTTATGTTTGATGGTGCTTATAGCGACCTGGAAGAATTCGGGTGGCTCCCATTCATAAGGAAATTCGATGGTTATAACCTTATCGTGGCTCGGCAATTTGCTTTGTCATTCGATGGCTATCGAGCCAAAATCGGGGATGTGCAACTGGAGATTAATGAGCATTTTCTTAGCTCGGCAACCAGTCTTCCTAGTACAGGACAGAGGTGGTCTAAAAACTGTAAATTGGAAGATGTCCCGTGGATGTTGCTATTCCAATCTCGAATGGTGAAACCCTGCGACAAAGGATGGCCTGCAAATTAGAATTGGCAATAGATATGCTGAGCAGTTAGGGGATGATCTATAGATTTTACTTGCATTTTATTTCCTTAGTTTAGGAGATTTTGGGATATCTCCCAGATTGTGTAAAACTATTTGCTATTATCCACAAGGATGTTTTACCTTGTGAGAAACCTATATAAACCTATGGTTTTTGTAATAAGGTTCATCCTCAGTTGTGGGAGAACAAGTATGTGGAGTTCTGATACATACTGGAGCAGAATTGATGTTTTGTCATAGCTTTAGCTTCTCAATATATCAACATTTTGTTTCAAGTTTTGTAGATCACTTTGTTTATGGTTTATGATTACTTTAGCTATCTAAATCAAATTCAAATGATATAATTTTATTACTGTTATCTATATCTTGTCTCTTCCAAATCGATAAAAGGCATAATAATTATTAATTCATTTTAGTGAATGATAGCTTTGCCTTCTTCATAAATTGAATTGTTATATATAAGTTTTCTGCATAATAGGTTTCCCTTATTGCAGGAATTTATAATGAGAAGATTGTTATGATTTTCCTTTATGTCTTGTTTGTCCTGTAACATACTTCAAGAAGCAGCATAGCTGATCATTTCCGAAAAGCTTAAGGACTAAACGGTGTGAGTTTCCCTCCTCCAACTAGCTTAGAAGTCATCTTGCACAGGGCAGACTTGGAGCGTTTCCAGGTCAATTAGTATTTTGTTTACTGTTTTTATTAAGTATTTTAATATAGATAGAAGTTCCATTAGATTTATATTAGATTGCTTTATTTTAGTAAAATACATTAGATTGTTTAATGTCAGTATTATATTTCTTGTTCATAAAACATAAAAAATAAAAAGAGACCCTTGGCTGTCTTAGGGCAGTAATCAATTGAGTTTTACAGGTTTTAATCAAATCTGTAGGTTGTTTATAGTGTACATTTGTGAATAAGCAATATTACATCTGATTATTAGATAGTTGATTTGAGTTATTAGTAGTTTGTAGATAGAATAGTTAGAATAGTTTATATTTAGTATATTAGTTCATTATCTTTGTTTTATTAGTTTCTAGTTTCCTTAGTTTAGATTACTTAGCTCAGATCAATTCTCTCTTTGGTTTTCTTAGGAGACCTTAGAGTGGCCAACGGAGCCGTTAAACTCGTCAGGGTGGTCCATTCCAAACGGCTTGGGTTATTTAGACAACCCCGGACCGGTTCCACTCTCCCAGTTGACGGACGGTCAGTTTCGCCCGTCAACAAATGTCGCTAGAAGGAGGGCCAACTGACAAGATGGCCTTGTAGGAGACTTTATTTCAATTTTATTCATCTTCCCTCATGGCTCCCCAAATCACTGTGTTGGAACATGCTTTCAACTTCTCATTACCCGATGTTTCCAACGAGACAGTCTCATGCTTGTCCAAACTCGCCTTTGATGGTGAAGGCAATATATCTGCTAAAGACGACCTTAACAAGTTTTGGTGCAAATGCATCAAACATGACATCTCAGATTTAGGAGTTTGATGCAGATTGTTTGTTTTTACTTTTAGAGGTTGAATCAAACATTGGTTTGAATCCTTTCCAGCATGTCACATTTTTTATTGGTTTCAATTTGTAGATGAGTTTCTAGATGCTTTTGAAATTCATGATTTTGATAAATTATGTGAAGAATTTCATACTTTGCTGATGAATGGTGATTCATCTCCAAAACAATTTTTGACAAGAGTCTATCATATCCTCTGTAAATTTAATCTCGATGACAATATTGCGCAATGGATGGAGGATTCGTACAACAAGAATATCCAAGGAAGTGGTAAGATCATGCTTACTTTATTTCTAGATGATGATTATGAAGGTAAGTGTGATATGTTTCTATCATTTGTTGATATTCTACCATTCTTTTTAATAATTCTTGATCTTGTTTTCATTGTAGGATTAGAGTTACTCCGATGGCTACATTGGAAACATGACTTCACATAGCATCCTGATTTGTTTAGCAGTTAAGGTAGGTTTAGGAATAGGTTTTTCTTTCAGTTTCATTTCTCACTAGTTTTGTTTTTAATAAATTCAGTCATGAACGCAAGTGGGCGCACCACGAGAACCATAATATAGATGTTGTCAGGGAAGTCCCCTTGACCCCTTTTCTTGTTACTTCTAGTTGAACGTTTATTTTCAAAAACGCAGTATCATCATGAAAATCTTAAATCGAAAAGTAAAGAGATAAATGAATTTGAATTAACCCTGACCCATGGTACCATGAGTAGGACTGCTTTCCCATCATCCAGGATTTTCCTACTTTCTTTCAGTTTCCCAGGGGATTGTCGCATGAGGTTTTCAGATGCACCTTCTGTGTATATTTGTTTTTTGTTTTTGTTGTTTGGATTTCTTTGCTTTCCAATTTTTTCTTCGCTGGTGTGTTTGGATTTCTCCCTTATGCTTACGAGTTTTTGCTTTTGGAAACACACCTACTTGTGCACTGATCCATTCAGACAAAGACGATAGAAAAATTTCTTCGTTGAAATAACTTCTGAAAGTTTGTACAAACATCAATGATATGTTGCTGAACTTATATCTGTGTTGGAAAATTTTGGTGTCTGAAAGAAGTTTACTGATTTCAATCTCTGAGTGAAGTTTGTCATGATTATCTTTATATTTTTACGCTATCCCTTTTCCGTAAAGGAATGACTCAAAAGGATGTCTCCCTGTCATAGCAAGTTGTTTTAGAAATAAAACATGCCTGGTGCTGGATAAAGGACAGTATCAAAAAATTCTGAGGAGGTCTAAAAATACGATAAAACACCAAGATTTTTCAGCATCACCCCGCTCAGCTATATATATAAAAGAAAAACAAAATAAAAATGGAAATAAGAGCTGTGGGAAGTGTTTGTAAACCCGTCAGGATACTGAAAAGGTCCGCTGGCAACGGGGAAATGCAAGCATGGCACCAAGACAACTTTGTCGGGGTACTGAACAGGCCTGCTGGCAGCGAAGCAATGTCGGGAAATGAAAATCTGTAAAATTATAAGAAACTTCTTTTAAAATTCCTTTATTCTAATCTAGAAATTCTTGACAGGATACAGACGTCCGAGTGGGTTAAATGGCAACCCTGTCGAGGCTATGGACGCCTGCTGGCAGAAGTGGCCATGCCAACAGTATTGAAGATTCTATCCTAAAAATCATGACTTGCTGATCTTGAGACTGTTATTGGTTTGCATCTTTTGAAACATCACTGGAAAAGATAGTTGATGATGATGTTAAGTACGATTTTCTGGTTGTTGTTTTAAGTCGAATTTTTCTTTGCTGTTCTAATATGAATTCATTTCTTTTGACAGAGATAACTTCTTCTCCCAGCATGTCACCATTGTTGGCAGCCAAATCATTTTTTTTAATTGCTCTAAAAAAGATGCCTACACCTCTTGTCTTCTAAACGACAAATCATTGTTGCATTGTGCAACTAGACATTTGTTTCATTTTTTGCGACAATTAAAATTTGGTTTCGATTCAGTTTTCACAACTGAAAGTGTGAAAACACCTCTTTCGTTGTCAGGACTATCGTCATCTTTTATTAATTTTCCTGAAACACTCTTGACCATTGGTTTATCACATGACTGCAAAAGGTTCTTTCAAACTATGTCCCTTGGCCTACTCTTACTTTGATTGCGCATTTGGATCTATTTGATTAATAAGCCATTGAGCATGAAGACTTACTTGTTACATTTGATTCCATAAAGGTCATGATTGATTTTGGTCTTATATGCTTTGATCCTTACTGCTATGAGCTCTTGACTTATTGACTATATGAGATCTTTTGTTCCAATGTTCTAAAAACTTTGAAATATAAACATTTGAACGTGCAACAAATGCATTAGTTTGATTTGATATGAAATGACAATGGTTTGAGTTTTACAAAGGCGCATTGATCAACCTTTTGGATTTTCGATTTTATGGTTTGAACCCTTGCTTGGTACATTGTTTTGTGATTTTGATTTCACATTGAATGATCACAGTATACATTGGCACGATTGGATTAACATTGATCTAAGTGTTTGTTAGTATGATTGATACGATGGATCGTTGGTTAATGCCAGATTGAACTATAAACTTGGCGCATGATTATAACATATGATGTTGATTCTACATGTGTTGAATGGAACGTTGATATGGTTGTACACCTATTTGGTTGGCCGATACAGATGGTTTAAACGATTATGATTATGGATGGAACAACACTGTACTCAGTTATTAATACACTGCATGGCAGTGGTAATCCCACCACCTTCGCACGCATGTAATTAATCCTTGCCTCTTTGAGCGCTGAAGCTGTTAAGCCCTATCATTTTTGACTCTGTGCATTGTTTTGTTCGGTTCAAACCCTACCATGCACAGAAGCCATGGCTCCTGTCGTAAGGGCAGAGCCTAACGGTTGCCAAGCACTGCTTATGTTTGATGGCGCTTATAGCGAATTGGAAGAATTCGGGTGGCTCCCGTTCATAAGGAAATTCAATGGTTATAACCTTATCGTGGCTCGGCAATTTGCCTTGTCATTTGATGGCTGCCGAGCCAAAATCGGGGATGTGCAACTGGAGATTAATGAGCATTTTCTTAGCTCGACAACCAGTCTGCCTGCTACAGGATAGAGGTGGTCTAAAAACTGTAAATTAGAAGATGTCCCGTGGACGTTGCTATTCCAATCTCGAATGGTGAAACCCTGTGACAAAGGATGGCCTGCAAAAATGTTAAAATAGCGCTGGGACGACCTGCTAATGATAATCAAGCAATTCATTACTTGTAAGGGAATCTACGGGTTCGTTTTCTTTTTTCACCTTCATCTATTGATGGTCTTTATGGGTTTTGAACTCAATGTACCTCACTACCTTCCTAGAAGTCTGTTTAAAATGGCGAAGAGATACAAATGCAGCCAGACTGATACCAATCTCTTCCATTTGGGGTTAATTAAAATGATTATCGTTTATGAGTTGGGGTTATGTCGTGACAGTTGGGGTGATTTTCTCAGTCATAATAGCTTTGAAGAATCCGACCCACCACAGGTTGATAAGCCTATGGTGACCGAAAGAAAGCCTACCCCTGTCCCCTACAGTCTTTTGCTACCCAAACCTCTACCAGACCCACCTACGAATTTACCTATGGCTATGACTAAGCAGGTTGAAATTGATAAACCCATAACCAAAGAGCCTAAAGCTAAAACTGGTGCTAACGCTAAAGGCAAGAAAAATGCTAGGTTAATATCTCGCATGGCGAGAAATAAACCCAAAACTCCTGCCAAATCAGAGCCTATCGTGGTCAGCGAAGACACTGATTCAGAGATTGAATGTTTTCTCACCGACGAGTATCCTTACTCGGAAGGCTTGTGTGACAAACCTCCTCACGACTTTGTCAAGAATTTGCCACCCTGTCTGCGGGATGATCCTAATTTTCCTGGCATTGAATTACCTTGTGGAACCCTCGGTGAATCATCGAAACCCTCTTCTGTTCAACCTGTTGTTCCACCTTGTGATTAGTGTGGGTTATGGTTGGAAAGGTACTACTTGGATGTGCCGATGTTGCAATCCAGAATCCATGATTTGGAAGACCAAGTGGCAAAGATCACTGGTCATAATGAAAAGATGCAACCTTTGGACAAAAAGCAACGAACCACTGGTTCAATCCTGTTCAAGAATGTCGAGTCGGCTACAGCAATTGTCAATTCGAAATTGACATAGCCTCAGCAACCGCACTGGTATAACTTTCACTCATTTATATGGCATGATCATAAATTTTTTGTACATTGTTAACGTGCTCTGTCACGCATTTGTTGTATATAAGTTTTGATTATTAATTTTTGGATTGGTTTTGATTAGATTTAATTTGATTGATCATGATTGGATTTGATTTGAATACTCTGTTATTAAGGATTGTTGATATCATTTCTATTTTTGGAACACAGTTAATATCTCTGTTCAATTTGGTTATATCCTGTATGATATGATGGGAAAATTGGTTAGTTGTTGTGATTGTATACTCTATGTTCAAACCAATTCATATATCATTTTGTTCAATAATCAAATTTCAAATGGATATGAATAGTTGATGTTACTATTTGAACTGCATTTGACTGTAACAAATATATCGTTTGATTTCAATTTGGGGAATGAAATTGATCGTATCCAGTCTTATGATTTGCGTCTATAATTAAACTCAGGCATATTCATTTCGGTTATTTGCCCGGTTTATATTATGGATTCCGTTGATTTTGTCAAGACCCTGTCGGTTGACTGTGTAGTGATCAATAACGAAATGCGTTTGATTGTTACTCGTTCAGTTTGATTCCATGTTAAATGATTTACCTATCTTTGCATTTATTTGAACGATATCGATTTATTGCTATGACTATAATGAGTCAACGATGGTTACGAATATTATTTTCATCATGCCTGTTCACCATGCGATACTCAGCAACTGCTTTTTTACAATGAATTTTAATAGATATGTTATGTTTTGATTGTAATTGCTACAGCCTGTTCATTTTGACAATTGAATGAAACGATATGATTTTTTACACAGTTGTAACCAATCAATTGTGATAAGGATCGATTATGATCATATCTATTTTGGATTACATCATACGATTGGCTTGTAATTGCATTTGGATATTATTTGCCCCAATTTCACGGTTACTAAAAACATAGCATTCTCTACTCTGTTCTGATTGCATGTATTTTGATATGATTTGATTTAATGATAATTTCACTTGAATTATTAGTAATTCATTTTTGAGGATTATTAAAAGATGATTCGATTTTATTGAGATCTGATCCTGTTAACTATTCTGGACTAGCTATAGAATTAGGTGATTATGTAGCTAAGTCTATGGAGTTGAGTTTTTATTGTTTTCTTAATAAAATACTCTTCTAATTTGATCTTTGTGTTCTATTGTAGGCAAATTCGAATTGGCAATAGATATGCTGAGCAGTTAGGGGATGATCTACAGATTTTACTTGCATTTTATTTCCTTAGTTTAGGAGATTTTGGGATATCTCCCAGATTGTGTAAAACTATTTGCTATTATCCACAAGGATGTTTTACCTTGTGAGAAACCTATATAAACCTATGGTTTTTGTAATAAGGTTCATCCTCAGTTGTGGGAGAACAAGGATATGGAGTTCTGATACAGACTGGAGCAGAATTGATGTTTTGTCATAGCTTTAGCTTCTCAATATATCAACATTTTGTTTCAAGTTTTGTATATCACTTTGTTTATGGTTTATGATTACTTTAGCTAT
>JASDQU010738090.1:8967-20972 GCA_032191745.1 Picea mariana | reverse complement strand
ATCCAAGATTTCTTTACAAAATTCAAGGATTTACTGTCGCAACTCAAAGCTTGCGGGGTTGATAAATCAAAGGAGGAGAAACAAATGGTTCTCACCATTCTCTCCAAGATTGGTCCTGAATTCTTAGTATTCGTATCCACATTCCTTACTGTCAGATTCGCCTCTGGAGCCACCTGGAAGATGCCTTCTCTTGAGGACTTTATCAAATCCTTGACACAAGAGCAAACCAAGCTCATCAACATGGGCGGAATCAAAGGCCCAAGGGCACATTCACTCATTGTGCATGATGGCAGCCAAAAATATCAGAAATATAAATATAAAGATAAGAGAAAATATCATGCACATACGAAGAAGGAAGGGTACACAAAAATCTTCACCGATGCCTCCGGATCCAAAGGAGAAAAGGGAAGAAAAGGAGAGAAATGCACATACTATCACAAAGGATTCCATTCAGAATTTGCATGCATGCAAAAAAAAATAGATCTGATGTCTCAGATACTTCAGCAAAACAACCTTGGAGATCGCATCCCTGAGGGTGCAAAGAAGAAGAAGCCAGAAGATCCAAATTCTAGGAAAGGCAATTCTAGCCATGCGTTGATTGCAATCAACTCCTCTCCTGATGCTTGGATCATAGATTCAGTAGCATCACATAACATGGCTGCCTCAAAATCAGTCTATTATTCATTGGATGCATGCAAAGGTCCTCCTATTATGATGGGGGACAACTCTTCTGTCAAGGTCACCGACAAAGGAAGGATTGAACTCACCGACAGAAGCTTCAAGAATGTGTTGCATGTTCCCAAAATTTCTGTCAACCTTCTCTCTGTGTATCAAATGATGAATTCCAGCACTGGAAATAAATTTGTATTCACACCAAATTTCATGGACATATACGACATGCAAACCAACTCCAGGGTTGCTACCGGTGAGGTAAATCATCAGTCTATATTGTATACATTTTCTGAATTCATTGAACCTGATTCTTCTTTACTGCTTACTCATGCTGATGAAAGTAGTAGGATATGGCACGAAAGGTTTGGAAATTTGAATTTCAGATACATGCAACAACTTAGCAAGCATAGATTAGTTGATGGTCTACAAGACATCCATTTTTCCAAGGGAGTATGTGAGGGATGTGTTCTCGAAAAACACCCTCAAGAGAAATTCATCAAAGGAAAGTCTTAGCGAGCTTCTGCACCTTTAGATCTGATCCACAGTGACCTCATGGGTCCTTTTCCACATCCATCAATCAGTAAAGCGAGGTTTGTTCTCATTTTTGTTGATGATTTCTCATGTTTTACATGGATCTACTTTCTCAGACAAAAATCTGAGGTCTTTCAACACCTAAAAGATTTCAAAGCTTTGGTTGAGACACAGTCCGGAAAGAGATCAAAGTCCTTCGAACTGATAATAGGGGAGAGTATGTGAATCATGAGATTCATAATATTTTCCATGAGGCAGGGATTCATTTGTAGCGTACAGTTCCCTACACTCCGCAGCAAAATGGAGTTGCTGAGTGGAAAAACAGATCTCTGAAGGAGATGGCATCTTGCATGTTGCATGAAAAGTCTTTACCACAGAGACTATGGGCTGAAGCACTTAACTATGCAACATACATCCAAAATAGATCTCCTCATAGATCTGTCAAGGATAAGACCCCCTATGAGGCTTGGAGCAGCCTCAAACCGGAAGTGGCCCACTTTCGCATTTTTGGTTCATGTTCATGGGCCCGGATTCCCTCTGAAAAGAGGAAGGCACTTGATCCATAGAGCACTGAGTGCATCTTTGTTGGATACCCCGACGGTGTGAAGGGATATCGACTTATTGATCTTTCCTTCGACTGACTCATCATTGAGCATAGTGTCCAATTCGAGGAAAGTGTCTCGCATGTACCTCAACAGTCACATGCAAACACCTTCACTCTTCCACCTGTTTGAGATGATGAGCATGCACGTGCTGACTCTTCTTTAGATGAGAGTTCTGATTCAGAGTTAGTACAGTCAGATGTAGAGTCAGATCATCTATATGCAGTCACAGAGCCAGAGCGGAGGCCCAAGTGGGCACAGACTACTCTTCATGATGCAAGGGATCTTGTTGGTGATCCAGATGATACTAGGAGGACTCAATCTGATTTCAAGGAGCCTCCTATAGCACTCACTGCCACTGAACCATTGCCTTCTAGGCATCTTTTCTTGGTTCAGTCTTCAAATCCACAGTCTTATGGTGAGGCTGTTGGAAATCCCTTTTGGGAATCCGCCATGCAGGAGGAGTAAAACTCCCTCCTCGAGAACCAGACTTGGGATCTAGTTCCCCTTCCTTCTGGGAGAAAACTTGTTAGAATGCAGATGGNGTGGAAGCCAAGGGATGGGAAGTCCATAAGATGGACATGAAGAATGCATTTCTTCATGGTGATCTCTCTGAGGAGATCTACATGGAGCATCCCCAGGGATTTATGCAGGACTCATCTTTGGTCTGTCGACTGAAGAAGTCACTTTATGGCCTCAAGCAGGCTCCGAGGGCATGGTATGCCAAGATGTACTCCTACCTATTGTCATAGAACTTTGTACATTTTAAATCAGACCTGAATGTATACATGCTCAGGATGGATGATTCAATTCTACTTTTAGTTCTATATTTCAATGATTTGTTGATCACTGATTGCTCGACTTCAGCGATTGCTACAGTCAAGAGGATTCTTCATGACAGGTTTTTGATGATGGACATGGGTCCACTACACTTCTTCCTTGGACTTGGGATTAGTCAGGATGCATCGGGCATCAAACTATCTCAAGCCAAGTATGCATGATATCTCCTTGAGAGATTTCACATGAAAGACTCCAAGTCTGCTTAGACTCCTTTCCTATCAGGAGTCAAACTCGAGGATGGCAAGGAGACTCCACTGGTTGACAACACACTGTACAAACAACTAGTGGGGAGCTTGTTGTATCTCACACACTCTAGACCAGACCTCTCATATGCAGTTGGCGTAGTTTCCAGGTTCATGCAGGAGCTGCATGAGCTACATTGGAAAGCTGGAATGTGTATCCTTCGATACGTACAAGGCACCATCACCTTCGAATTCATTATGTAGTAGACTCTACATCAGATCTAATTGGGTTTACTGATTCCGATTGGGCTAGTGATAGAATTGATCGCAAGTCCACATATGGTTACTCACTCCGTCTTGGTTCTGGGCCTATCTGTTGGTCGAGCAAGAAGCAAGCTGCTATTTCTCTATCTTCAGCCAAGGCAGAGTACAGAGGGATAGTTAACATAACCATTCAGGCTATGTGGCTACAACATTTTCTCACTGAGTTGGGAATTCAGTTTCATTGGCCGATCGTCATCTGGTGTGACAACCAGAGCACTCTGAAGTTCTGCAGAGATCCAATTTAGAGGCAGCGGATGAAGCACATCGAGATCCACATCCACTACATCCGCGACTTAGTACATGAGGGTATCATCGACTTATAGTTCTATCCTTCTTCATAACAGACGACAAACATTTTCACCAAGACCTTCACTGAGCAGAAATTCCATTCTCTACGAGGTCGTCTTGGAGTGAAGGACACAATTGCCTAGCAATTGTAGTTCTTCTTTTTACATACATTGTACCTTGAGGGGGGTTTTTCCCATGAGGTTTTCCCTCTTTCCTCACTTTATTTTTAGTGTATATTTTGTACTTGGGTACCTAACATGGCCTCATTGCCAGGACCCAATCTTTATTTTCACCATAGTGATGTTCAGGGGGGTGTTGGAGTTACTTCACACACACCTAGGATTTATTTTTCCTAAGGTTTTTATTTGTTCATTAGTCATAATTAGTCATTATCCAGTCTCCTATATTTTAGGAGAGAATATTCCACCTAGAGAATATTCTCTTTCAGTTCACACTTCAGTTTGACTAGTTGAGTTGAGTTTAGATGTTGTATTGGGATCATCACCATGCAACATTGGGATCATCACCATGATAATTCAACCTTGCCTTGGTATCATCACCAAAGTGGTGCATTAGCCTTGATTCCTTCATTTAACTCCTCACTACTTTCTATTCAGTCAGTTAACTGAAGACTAGTTGACTAGTTAACTCAACTAGGTGGCAGCTCACTCCCATAACTTCCTGAGAGACTAGAATAGGTGGTAGTTCACTCCCGTAACTGTTGGTGTGTTTCCAGATCACTCTAGACCACCACTATGGCGATTTGGTTCACCTAAATTTGAACTCATTGAGTTATACAAAGTATATCATGTGTAAATTATTCATTATTCATAACAGTTAATGAGAATTTTTTCTATCCTTCTTCTTCTTTTTCCAATTCTCTCTGCAAATGTGTGTATCACTGTTTAACTAGATCTATTCTATGCAAGTCAACACATTTACAATATCTAGGAAGGTGGAAGTAAAGTGGGTGGATTAAATCTAGGTAAAACCTGAGAGATATTTGAAGGATATTGTTGATAAGTGGGAATAATTGGTGTTTGAAAAGCAACATTCCCATATGCAGGGCTTCTCCATCCTTGTTTCCAAGTTTGAACTTGTGGTTGTTGATGTGTCCATTGAGGATAAGGCATTGGAGGAATCCAATGTTGTTGTGGATATTGCATGGTAGGGTTGTAGAACATGTTAGGACTTTGTTGTCTCCATGCCATGTTGGGGGATATGATGTTTGCTGAGGTTCTCCCCCTCAATTGAAAATGGATTTTAGTCTAGGTAACAAAGGGAACTCATTGGTAGGGTTATATTTTGTACAAAGGACACAAATTTCGATAACATTAATAAGACATTATTTTTTAGGGTGCTTCTTCCTACACTGAGGACAAAAAATTGCTAAAGTAACATTTTCTTCTTGTTGTTTATTTTTTATTTTCTTGGTGTCTAACTTGATACTGATTGTATTTATGATGTTTTTTTTGAATTTTTCAAGTAGATTCCCTAATTCTATCCTTGTAACACCTCCTGGAATAGGTTTTTTAGATCTGCCTATAGGATCTCTTACACTTTTTTCTATTTTTGTTTGGCCTCGAGAGTACCTTTTACAATACTCTGCAATGTCTTCAAATGGTTTCTGATACAAATATCTAAAACTCATGAGGTTTAGTACCTCAATACAGTCATCCCTTATACCCTTTAAGAACATGGTCCTCACTATGGTTGTGTCTAAGGAAACATATTTTGTCTTTTGATAGTTATATAGGAATCTTTCTAGGTAATCTTCCAAACTTTCCTCCTTAGACTGCTACATTTTAAATATGTCATTCCTAGCATCCCTAGGTGTGCAATAGTCTTGATATTTTTGGAGGAAGGTATCCTTCATTCCATCTCAATATAAGATAGTTTGTTCTCCTAGGATCATAAACCATCTTAATGTTGATTCTTTAAGTGTGGCTGGGAAGAGTTTTAGTTTTTGTGCATTATCAGTGTAATTATAATTCCTACATAGTATATTGAATTCAAAAAAAAAATGAATCATGATATTTTGTTGACATACCATGGAAGTGAGGTAGTGATGACAACGGAATATTATTCATAGAAACATCTCTAGTAATGTCTAATATTGGGAATCCAAATGTCTTTGTTTCATTGTTTGTATTTCCCTCTTCATCCACCATATCTCCAAATAGCAGGTTGTAGGGTGTTGGTGATGTCTCCCCACTATGTGATGGTTCAACCACTAGGTTGGTTGGTATATCCAGTCGTTCCAATACCTTGTGTGATGCCCCAATGGCAGACTCAACCTCTTCTATTATTACCTCTGTCTCTTTTCCAGCTATTCCTTCTGATTGGGTCACTAGTGCTTCCCTTCTTTCTTGTTGTACTATGTTTTCAATATGGAAAGTAGCTTCAGATTTTGTACCTTTAGTTTTAGTTTCAAATACTTCCTTTGAACTTTCCCCTCTGAGGTTTTTTCCTACAAAAACACTAGTTGAATTAGTATGGGGGGTTTTTCTTGATTTTCCTGTAACTTTGGGGGGTTTCTTGATTTTTTTTCAATTTTAGATGTAACAAATCTACCTTTTTTATCTCTACGTTTATGCATAAAAAGAAAAATCTAAATACTAATTCACACAAAATTCACTTACTAAAGGAAAGAGGACAACCTGAATTTGGAGCAACCCCACTAAAGTGGATGTGTGGGCTCTTCCCTCACATCTTATAGCCTTATCCTTTCCCTCAAGTTTCACTTAAAACCACTCCAAAAACATAAAAGAAATCTAATGAAAAACAATACCTATTACCGTTTACAACTCCCCGCCAACGACACCAAAATGTTGGTGCAATTATATGTTCAATAAATTGCAATCATTTAATATGTCAATCTAGTTTCATAATCAATAGAGTTGATGTACTGTATGTACCAATAAAAAATAATCGTCTATGTTTGTTGAGTATGGTCTCTGTAATAAAATACTTATGAAACTAAACACTCTGTTTCACAACATTCAAATAACTCCACACATACAATTCAAAATCCAGAAAGAAAAATTAATCAACAAGTGTATAACTCAGAGTTCTTGTTCAAGGGATAGATATTGCTCATTGTTGGCACATGAAAGATAGATATGGGATATGATTTTATCTCCTGTGACAACCACACAATCAATCATTAACATTCTGGAAACTTAATTGAGATAATCAAAACTACCATGCCGAGTATAAACAATGCATTGTAAGTGCATGTATGTGAGAGATGGAGGTATTAATTGTACCTGTATATGCAAAGTGAAACCTGATCAATTCTAGGAAAGAAAGTTGAGTATGGTAGGATTCTCCATTATAGGTTCATGTATAGTGAAATATAGAGATCCAAATCGTTCTTAGATATGCAAAATGGAAACAACACTATGCCATTTGTTTAGACAGAATGTTAAATCACTTAAAGTAAATAATTGTTCTCACACACTCATACAAAGATGTCAAAATAATACTCAGAGATATCATATACAAAAATCTCTCTTATTCAAAATTACCATACATCCATAAGACCTGCTACCAAATGTAGTACTAAAACATATCAGAGAAGGGATTAAATGTTGTAATCAAAATATGAAAATATTATGTTCACACACACACAGAGGAAATCATAATCATATTCACAATTAATTACAAAGAGACTTACCTTAGTTGGGTCGGTGGGCCTTTTCCATACCAACAAGGTATCTCTTAAGATAAATTACAATAGAGAAGGTGTAAACATAAACATATAATCTATAACATAAATTCTATCATTGCTTCATAAAAATGGAGATACAATTCACAGTTGTTCCAAAGAAAAACTTACAACATAACTGTGATTTTATTTATTTCTCTCTATATCCTATCAGCTACGAGGATATCTCTTTTAAAGAGAAGAAACCTTACAACCCCAAGTCTAAAGATAACATCAAATGTTTGCATAATTATTAAAATTGGAGGATATATCGATCTTTAAGGAAACAATTTCATCCTCATGACACAAAGTGCATGAGTGATGAAATGTATCGTGTCTTCCAATGAACAAAGAATGCTCGAACCAAAAGAATGTCTTGAACTCATCGAGAACAATCTCATTTCAACAACCAATCCTAGGAATTTGGAACATGTACCAGACGCACATAGTTGCATAATTATGGTACCGGATGGGTGTAACAAATGGTACCGGACGCATACAGGCATATATGTCAGTACCATATGAGTGTAAAAATCGATACCAGATGCACACAACGATACAAGGTGGTACTGGACAAGCATAACAAATGGGTACTAGACGATCCCAGCAATGAGCACCAGATGACCTCAACAACGAGTATCAGACGACCTCAACAATGAGTACCAGACGACCTCTGTAACGAGTACCAGACGATCCCAACAATGAGTATCAGATGATCTCAACAATGATAATTGTTAGCATGAAGTCTTCTTGAACCATCTAAAGTAATTAGAAAGTTATTTTAACATCACATATTCATTCCAAATTATTAATAAATCACTATAAATTATGATTAAACATCAGTTACCTCATGGGTACACAAGAATTGCTTAAAGGCATGTCTGATGAGGAAACTAGGCAGAAGATGCATTAGTATTAGGCAAAATTAGTTAAGATATGGGAAAGATAAGGCAATTGGAGATGAAAAAAAGGAGGATCAACAGTCCACATAATCTAAAAAACATGACGTGGTGCCAAATTTGTGAAGTTTCCGATCATTGAACATCAGAATGCCATCTAAATTCTAGAAATCAGAATAATATACGAACAATCTACCACACAGAAACCACCGACCAAGAAAATGACTATGGTCGAAGAGATTATTACTACAGTGGTCTTGGTCTAGGTAGAGGAGGCCGACAAGGATTTTGTGGTCGAGGTTGAGGTCCTGGACAACCATATTTTTTAATTGTTGGAAAAATGATCACGACAGTGCGAATCGTCCCATAAAATACAAAATTGATCTAAAATTTTGCAACATATGTGTCATTAGAGACCACTCTTTAGAAAACTACCCAATAGTACTTGACAAAATTATACCAAGAAAAATTGTGAATCTACTACACACAGTATCCAAGGAAGAGGTGAGAAACTCCAAATAATTAGATATTGTTACAAGGTCGGGTGCAGGATGAGATATTCAGATTGCACAAAAAAATTACCAAATAAAGAAGACTAACAACTTCCCAAACCTATATAAAAAAGAGAAAATCATGAGAGAAGATCTTAAATTCTTCAGGAATTCTACAGAAGACCAATAAAATCCAAGATGTCAAAATGAAGACACCATCCAAGAATTTTTGCAACTACTCAAAGAAAAACATTTGATAGGTAGGTTGTTAGACCTACTCAACATACTGCGAGAATACAAAGATGGTCAGAAACCAACCAAGGATGCAAATCACCTCTCTCATAACATCAAAGATTACGATCCACAAGCTGACTTGGAGATTAAGGGAATGATGTCAATTAGGTGGTCATTGATTTTGGATTGAAAGTCAATAATTTTCCATGAGAAACATGGGTATGAATGGGCTGACCCAACCTAACACCCATGATGAATTATATTAAGTTAGTCGATCATAGATTAATAGAACCAATTGGAATACTGAGAAATGTCAACACTCAAATTATTGGAATACTAACTTTGTTCAACTTCAAGGTGATCGACCTTGTCAAAGGAATGCTAATGTATGTAGCTCTTGTCAGTCGGCCATGGGGTCGACGAATGAAAGAAACTATCTCTTTGGAGAGAGATAGACTTAAATTAAAAGGAAGTGGGAGAAAAATAATTATTCCCTTGGATCCAAAGGAAGGAAAACCATGGATGGAGTCATGGGATGAATATTAAGAAGCCAGATGTCTATATCAGATAAACAACAAAAAAACATTTTATATAAAAATGACCGCATAAGGATAAATTTGGAGAGAATCCCCCATGTCGGTCGAACATAATTATGACTCCTTATACAACTAGCAAATAAAAAATTATGAAGCACATGCGAAAGATGGATGGTCTATCAAAATTATTCCAAAGAAACATCTTAAGACATGCTACTCAATCCAGGTTGTACCTAAATTATATGAAAAAATAACTTGAAAAACTCCAACTCTTCTTCCGACCAGCAATCAAATAAGAAATCCCTTGTGATACAGTGAATGACATACCCCTTTGATCCATGTCAAAGAGGTAGCAAAATACATAGGTGAGCAAGGAAGGACACAAAGACTTGTGGAAACTTTCACAGGCTAGGATTCAAGATGGTGGGAAACACATTCCCCCTAACTACAAACATGGAAAAATGAGTCAACATACTTCGTTCAAAGATTCAAAGACAATAAATTGTCCAAAGATGCAGATATTCCCATATTCAAAATCGGATATGACCCATTAGAACATATTCAACATTGTGAAAGTGAATGGTGAATAATAGGATATATGAATGAAAGGGTATGGCCCCATATGTTTCCAAGTACATTAGATGAGATACCAAAAAAATGGTATAATATTGAAGAAGCATGCGGCCATACTTCAAACTGGGATGAAATCCAAGGAAAGTTTGTGCAAGAATTCGAATTTAACCTAGTAGAGGAACACTTGAAAGATGCAACATATCAATTAAAAATATTTCTAGAAATTCCTTCACCAACTATACAAAACAAAAAATCAAAGATGTCGGTCGATGGAAGATTGAGATTGACTTGCAATGTTTTGTTGGTTGGAAACAAGGAAATATTAATTGCACTTAGGATCGACATGGAGAATATAAAATGGCTAGGACATAGCTTCCAGTGGAAGAAAGGCCATCCAACATTGTAGAATCATGTGAATTAATTATTAAGTATAGCCACAGAATGCAAACAAGACCAGGAACAACCTGAATGCCCAAAAATATTTACAAAAATTGAAGAAAGAGAATGCCATCTCAACAAAGAAAAACCACTAGAATGGATGGACGCTGAAATCAAAACAAAATAATTCGACATAGCAAATGACGGTCGACCAAAAATGGTATGAATAGGTGACTATTGGTCTAAAAACCAAACAACTGATATAGTCAGTCTATTAAAAAAGTATCAATATTTTTTTCACGCGAGTACAAGGATTTGAAAGGACTTGTATAGGAAATGGGTGGAATGAAGATTGAACTTATCCCAGGAGAAAAGAAAATCAAAAAATTACCATACAAGTTAGCACACAAATATAAAATGATTGTTCAAAAAGAGATCAAAGGAATTATACAAGAAGGAATTATCTATCCTATTAACAAGGAAGAATGGGAAAGCCCCATGGTGGTGCAACCAAAGAAACATGATCCAAAGAAATTAAGAATTTTTGTCAATTTTTGGGGACTCAACAAACAGACCGTGAAAGATCCATTCCCCACCCCTTTTTCCAATGAAATCATAAATGAATTCATTGGTCATGAATGTTATTCATTTACTAACAGATTCTAAGGATATAAACAGGTGCCAATAACAAAATAAGATCAGGAAAAAACAACATTTGTGTCATAATTTGAATCTTTTTCCTACAGAGTAATGCCATTCGGACCGAAGAATGCACCAATAGTTTTTCAGGAATAGTGGCCAAATCATTCCAAGAGTATATTTACAAAACCATGGTTGTATACTTCAATGACTGGATAATCTATAGTCTATTAAAAAATTGCATACAATGGCTTCAACTTATGCTAGAATGCTGCAGACAGATTCAACTATCATTAAACATCAAAAAAATTATATTTTCCACACCTATTGGAATCCTCCTAGGACATGTGGTATGTAAATATGGGGAAATGTCGACATGGCTAAGATTAATATTATCCTTGATATAAAACCACCCGTGAATAAAAAATATATCAAAATTATACTAGGTAATACTAGATATTATAGGAAGTATATACGCCACTACTCAGACATCAACTTCGCAATGGATGAGATTTTACGAAAAGATGTCAAATTCAAATGGAGCCAAGAATGCCAAGAATCCTTCTAATTGTTAAAGAAGAAGTTGGTCGAAGAACTCATTCTCAAATTTCCAAATTGGTCGAGAAAATTTCATGTCCATGTCGATGCATCCAGTGTAGTTTTCGGGTTGGTTTTATCTCAACCATACGACAACAAAATGGATCACCCAAATGCATATGCAAGTCGGAAACTGAATAAATAAGAAAGAAACTATGTAACTATGAAAGGGAAGCCTTATCAATGATTTTTGCTCTAGAAAAGTTCCATCACTATTTACTAGCAAACCCCCTTACATTCTTTATAGACCATCAAACATTGAAATACTTGGTAAATAAACCAGTTCATCAAGGAAAGATTTGTTGGTGTTTACTGTTATTTCAGGAATTTGAATTTGACGTAATCATACGACTAGGGAAAAAGAATTTCTGACCTGATCACCTTTCACAATTAGAAAAATGAGAATATCTTACAGGCATCGACGATGAACTTCCAGATGCACATTTATTTAGATTTGAAATTTCACTTAAATATTTAGAATATATTGACAATTTCTTAGAATAAGGAAAG
>JASDQU010738089.1:127313-140450 GCA_032191745.1 Picea mariana | reverse complement strand
TGAAACTCTCCAAGAATATAGATCGGGAAATGGTAAGAATAACCCAGGTGCCTGAATCTCCAAGCTCCCTCTCAATCTCTGTAGATCTGAATTTTCCACTGAATGGGGTGCCCCACTAGATGACTGAAACCCTAGTTGGTTCGGCCCTTCTGAAGGAGGCCTCCAAATGCTCTAAAACTCTCCATAAATATAGATCGGGACACTGCAAGTCACTAGGTAAAGTATCAGGGTCAGATCTGAAGTGTAACCCCTCCAAACGGACTAGATCTGGATCTCAAAAATGCCCTCCTTCTCTTCAATTCGCCCCACTGCTCAAGAAATAATCTGAGCCATAAAACTGTCTTAGAAAGCACTAGATCTGATGTCCAAGGCCCTGCAATGAAAACCCAAGTGATAGAATCCTCAACGGCCCTGCCAATCTCCTACAACGAATCTCTCTCCAAAGATGGTGCACCCCTCTTGCTGGAATCCCCCAACTGGTGCGCCCTTTCTCTATCTGCACATGAAACTGATGTAGACTCCTCCTGCAACTGAGTATATCTGGAACTAGAATGGCGTGTGGAGAGGTCAGTCAAAAAGTAAATGTCATCGATCGTAGGCAGCAATGACTGCCCCTCTAACATGAATACCTCTGCATTCAGATGCCAGTAGTCAACCAAGGCATTCAGTAGCCTAGGTTGTACCCGCATGAAAGGACATAGAAAAAACTTGAGTAACTCACAATGCATCAAAGTAGCCACAACATTGGGGTCTTCCCCGACCAACTAATTCACCTCTTCATGCTCTCATTCTCTCCAATAGACATACATCTTACAAAACAAAAAGGTTCAGGAGAGTTAAACCCTTTCTTTTTGTTTCTTTAGCATTAAATAAGGGGGCCCACGTGTGTTGTATTGGCGACGGTCACGTGTACACATGGGCAGAGTTTACTCTGCCCAAATGTACATGTGGCTTGTCCTGAGACAGCCCGTGTGGACCTAGGGCTGACCTTTTAAAGGTCGACGCCCCCCTAAAAAATGAAACCAAATGCATAAATAAAGACATAAAATGAAAGATAAGGGAGTTTGTACTTATTTGGTCCAGAGAGAAGTTCGTTTCATCCACTCTAGCTCCCGAAATCACCACTTTAATCAAAGGGGGTCTTTTGGATCTAGAGTCAATTTCGAAATCAACAATGGTGATAATAAGCTGCCAGCCTCTATTTATAGACTTTTTGGCCTCTTTTTGTCACTTTTTTTGGCCTCCCTTATCATTTTCTTTATACCAAAATCCATTTAGTGTGATTCAGGAGTTGCATAGGAGGGATTTTATCGGGTATTGGGACCCTTTTTTTGAGTTGTGAGTATTTTTCGACAATCCGTGGAATTTTTTTTCGACGATCAACTTGAACATATAGGTTAGGTTTCTACCCTAATTTTTGTATCTCGTTGTCTTTTTCCTTTACCATAGGATCAATCCCATTAGGTTGTGACATGAAACCATCACCTCTTCCTTAGAAGTGTCGCAACTTGGTGGTAGAGATTACCAGAACATGAATGCCCTAGGTAGATTCTGGTTGCATTATGGTATTCATGCTGCCCCTAAAAACACTGTAGGCTAGGGAGTCCTTGTAGTTTTTCCTGAATATGAGTTTGAGCCTCATTTGCATGATTCTTCTTCTTGACCTCACCCTCAGGACTCCTAAAAAATAACAGGTCTTCTTTTAAGCCCTTTTCAGACCCTCTAAATATGAAAAGATTGCCGAGCGATCTTGTGGCCTTTCACGCTCGTTAAACTAAAATTTGAAGTCACCTCTGTTCGACGGTAGTTTACCCCTTTTTCGGTTCAGACGATCAACTGTACGAACAAAGCTATACTCTATGGAACTTCAGTTCTTTAGAAGAGTACTCTCAGGTATAATTTTATCCCTTTTTTAGGCCTGAGGGACTAAACTTACGAAGAAGGAAACCCCACGGAGTCCATAGTTAATCTCTTTTTAGATTCCCTAAAATTGAAAAGATCATCAAGCGGCCTTATTCTTTCACACTTGTTAAACTGGTCCAGAAGAACATTCCTGATGGAGTCCATAGTTAAGCTTTTTTCAGACTCCTTAAAAACGAAAAAATGGCCAAGTGATCTTGTCCTTGTCACACTCGTTACAATGGTTTTGAATAGATGTCTTGTCGGTGCTAGTTTACCCCTTTTTTGAACCGACTAGACTATCTTCGAAAAAATGTACCCCAATGGAGTCTCCTTTTATGTTTTTTCAGACTCTCTAAATATAAAAAACTACCGAGCTTACCTTCTCTGGGCTCATTAAACTTACATCGAAGGAAGTTACCATTGTGTGTTTTGTTAACCACGTTTACATACCTTATACACCAGCCTTGTAACAATTTTCTTATGCGTCTTAACACCCTTGGCCCTCGGAGGATTTTTCCTGAGTATCATTATACTAGAACATCGGTCTTGTCCTTGTGCCTTGAACTTGTATGTTTGCAACACTCGTTCCTCCATTGTAGCATAATATTCCTTTATTGTTTTTCCCAAAATTATTGAAAAAGACAAAAAAAATCAAATATACCCCAAAAAGAGGAAGCGAAAAGTATTTTCTTTATTGGAAGCATAATGAGTAGCCCTTGGATAAAGCCCATCTATTCATTTGTTCATCAAACTATGGGATGTAGTATGACCTTAGGAAGTTGTTCTTGCTATATAGAGTTGTGTCCTCCACCATTTGGTTATTCTTCCAAATGCATGGAGAGTTTGCGTTGCCTCTTGCTTCGTAGACTTATGATTAATGGAAGGCTACCTGAGTCTCATCATTTGTTGTGCTATTGTCTAATAGAAGTTTGTCACCAAGCCTGAGTCAACCCCTCTGCAATTTGTCTCTTGCCCTCATACCCGGCCATCCCGAATGTCCAATCAAGTCCTGGTTCGAAATCAATGAAGCCTTCAGTCTGATCATCAAGTCCATGACCGACGAGCCATCGAAGACCTCTAGGTAGTGAATTTGTACACTCATATTAGACTCCTACCCAAGTTTTGAAGACTTTGAAGTAGTTGCTCGAGCTCTGAAGACCTCATCTCCAACCATCAGGCCATATCATCTTCTAGAAGATGGATACTCTATATGTATATCTTTTTGATTTTGAGATGTAGCTCCGTTGTGTATTGTTCATGGCTACTCTTTATATAGTTATATGACATGGATCTACAATGTATTTGATTGGTAGCCATGATTCTATTTTATCCCGAGCATGGGTATGCTTGCCTTGGTGAGACATTTTTTATTTTGCAGATGACACCTCCCGGTTGCTGATCCTTGGGCTCAATCGTTCGGCACATCAGTAAAGATTGGTAATGTATTTCGGTCATCAGATGCTCTTTTGACCTCACACATTAGGGGGCATCTATTATAACCCTAAATTGCACCATACATGCTTACTTGGCATCAGGCCATCTCAGATCCCTTCTTTGCCAGAGAACTGCTAAGCAACTCTTTTAAAAACCTCTTTTATAAGGGCCCACATGCCCTTCTCCATTATTGAATGCGTGTACATGCTTGCTGACCTAAAACAACCCGTGTGGACCGACAAAAGCATGAAAAAATGAAAGTTTCCGACGGAACACACAACTCTGGGTGAGTTAACTGAAACTCCTAGCCATGCATGGCCAAGGGTTCATCCAAATACCTAGCTTCTTATAGCCTATAAAAGAAGGGCTAGGGGTCCCATTTAGAGGAGGAAAAATATAGCAAAGAAACTCTGCCCATTTACATATTCCCATTGTCCCAACCCATTAGCCATCCTTGTGCCAGAAGAGATACAAAGCAAAGAAATTGGAGGACAGTTGAAGAGGAGCCTAGGATCAGGTTCGCGGAGCGGTGGCCGGTCTCGAATTTTTGTAAGTTGACTCATTCAAAGTAATAAAGAAAATTCTTTTCCCGTCCCAATTCATGATTTTTTCATAATTTGTTAAATACATGTTTGAATCTCTAACCTGTTAGTCTATAGGTAATATGCATGTGTAGTTGTTGCTTATCTTGTATGAAGGTCAGCATTGGAAAGGAGAACTGCGAACAAGTGATCAAGTGTGACAAGTGATTGAAATCAAATGCCCGTAACAAGGTAGGTTGATCTAGCCATGTTTTACTGAAAAGAAATAGGATTTAAGTCTGGGGACGAAGGTAGAAAGTAGATTTTCTCTTGGGCATATATGCATGCAAAGAATAACCCTATTTGCTAATCCATAAGGGGATTTTCCTCACAGCATGGAGTTAATACTCCATCAGGTGAACTTGTGGGAGACTAAGGGCCTCTGAGGAATAAGGCCCCCACCTTATTTTGCTCCCCTTAGAATCATCATGAGCGACTGTCACAGTCCACCCTCATGACATCGTGGGTCCTATCGAACTAGGTAAACGTTAACCTACAGTTTGAACCACGACGGGAGTGCTAGTAGGCTGTGGCAGGGCTTCTGTCCACACCTCTCCCTCAACATATCTGGTAGTCGTGCGTGACCCTTTTACCCCACATGTGAGTCTAGTCGAAAAGCTATCGTCAGCCTACATCATCAACAAATCATTTCAGAACATATCCATATCATATCATCTAATCAGATGCACTAATATCATAGTAAAACAATCAAACCCCAATGGTACACTCCCTAACTTGATCCAGAGTCCAAGGGGTTCCATTTATGCCTCTGCATCCTTGAGGTCCAGAATCTTGCACACTCAGTAAAACGAGTCAATAGCACCTATCGATGTCAATTCAGTAAAACAACATGTCATCAACCCATAATGCCCCATAATCAAAATAAAATGTTTTAATAGCATAATAATTCAGATCACTTGTGAGCAAGTGTCCTCAAAGAATAATTTTTCTCAGTGTGCCAGAGCGGGATGTTACATACACCCATTCTTGGTCTAAACTTCATCCTGAAGTTTCACGGTATAAATGACGAAATAAAGTGTATCACAGTGTCATATGTCTATAAACAAAAATGGAAACTGCTGGCGCATATCATATGCATCCTCCCAGATCACCGAGTGTGAACTATAATTGTCCCACTAGACCTTGAGCTCATCTACTGTTTGACATCGTAGTTGTCGAATGCGATGATCCAAGATGCGAATTGGATCAGCCTTGAGCACCCCCTCATCTGACACCTGCAAGGAAATCATATCAATAACATGTGTAGGATCACTGATATAATGTCTCAAAATAGATACATGAAAAACATCATGCATGTGCCTCAAAGAATCAGGCAAGGCTAGTCGATAGGCCACAGGCCCCTTTCTCTCCACAATATTGAAAGGCCCCACGAACCTAGGAGAGAGTTTAGCTCCCTTCCCAAACTTGATCGAACTCTTATGCAGTTTAACCCGCAAGAAGACTCGATCACCAACCTCATAACTACGGTTGACATGGTGCGCATCAACATAGCTCTTCTATCAATCCTGCACTTATTTAATCCTTTGTCTTATTGTTTGCATTTACTCTTCAATTTCTTGGATCACTTCTGATCCCACCAGGACCCTATCCTCAAGACGATCCCAAATCAAAGGTGTCTAACATGGTTTCCCATAAAGAAACTCGAAAGGCACCATCTTAATGGTGCTATGGTAACTGTTGTTCTAAGTGAACTCCACCAGTGGCAAGAATTCTTACCAATGCCTTTGTTGGTCCATCACGTACATGCACAACATGTCCTCCAAGGTTTGTTCATTCGTTCAGTCTGCCTATTAGTCTCTAGGTGATATGCAGTAGTGAAGTTAAGTTGGGTTCCCAAGGCCTCTTGGAAACTCATCCAAAATCGTGTAGTAAACACCGATCCTTGATCGGATATAATCCTCTTAGGCATGCCATGTAGCCTCACAATTTCAATGATGAAAACTCTAACTATGTCAGGTGCCTGATACGTCGTACGCATAGGAATAAAGTGAGAACTCTTTGTCAGAGTGTCTACTACTACGGAAATTGAGTCATGTGTCCTTGCTATTAATGGAAATCCAACAATAAAATCCATTGAAATAACCTCCCATTTCAATTACGAAATAGCATGTGGTTGTAGTAATCCTGTTGGGTGTCTATGTTCAGCCTTTACCTGCTGACATTCTAGACATCTGGCCACATAGTTGACTATGTCTACCTTCATTCCCTTCCATAAGAATAAGGGTTTTAGGTCTGCCCTCATCTTCGTGACTCCCAGGTGAGCCATGTAAACTGCTTTATGAGCCTAACTTAGGATCAACATCCTTAACTCATCATTCAGTGGTACATAGGTCCAATTTTTAAACTTCAATAAACCATCGCTATCAAACGAAAATCCTTCAAATCGAAATACCATCATTGTGTTTTGTCCGATAAAACCCTCGACCTATTTGTACTAGTCATCATCACGCTATAAAGATAGAATATTTTCATGTAGATTCGTTTGAAGAGGCAGCACCAAAAATATGCGTGGTCTCCGACTCAATGCATCCACCACTCGGTTCATTGTTCCTTTTATGTAAGTAATCTCAAATTCATACTCGCTAAGCAATTCCGACCAATGCCATTGTCGCACATTCTAGTCACTTTGCGTAAATATGTGTTGTAGTCCACAGTGGTCAGTCTTTAATTCAAAATTTCATCCAATAAGGTAGTGTCTCCAAACCTTCAAGGCATATACGATGGCTAACAACTCCAAATCGTGCATCGTGTATTTCTCCTCATGGTTTCTCAGTTTCCTTGAAATGTAAGTGATCACTCATCTGTCTTGCATCAAGAATCTGCCTAAGCCTTCCTTGGATGCGTTAGTGCATACCAAGAGGTTCACATCCATGTCAGGGACCTTTGGTATTGGTTTTGTTGTCAACAACTCCTTGAGCCTCCGAAATGCTTTTGTGCATTTCTCGGTCCAAACAAACTTCTTGTTTTTCTTCTGCAATTTTGTGATTAGATTTTCTATCTTCGAAAACCCCTTGACAAACCGTCGATAGTATCCTGCTAAACCCATGAAGCTATGCACTTCCGAGACATTCGTCGGTGTAGGCCATTCCACAATGGCCTCGACCTTCATTGTATCTACAATGATACCTTCACCGGAGATGATGTGCCCTAAGTAGTGGATCTTCGATTGATAAAATGAGTATTTGGAAAACTTCCCATACAATTTGTGCTCTTGCAAAGATTGTAGTACCAAGCACAAGTGATCGTCATCCTCCTTCATCGTCCCAGAGTAAATCAAAATATCGTTAATGAATACTTGGATGAACTTGTCCAAGTACTCGCGAAACACCCCATTCATCAAACTCATAAATATCCCTGGGTCATTTTTCAATCCAAACGGTAAAATAGTAAACTTGTAATGTCCAAACCTCATATTAAAAGTGGTCTTAGGGATTCCATCTTCCTTAATCCTTAACTGGTGGTATCCTGATCACAAGTCGATCTTTGAGAACACTGTTGCACCCCTCATTTGATCGAACAGATCATCGATTCTTGGCAATGAATACTGATTCTTCATTGTGGCCTTGTTCAATTGATTATAGTCAATGCAGAGCCTCCATAACCCATCCTTCTTTCGTATGAAAATAACAGGTGCACCTCATGGTGACACACTAGGACGTATCAATCCCAGGTCCAGTGACTCCTTCAGTTGCATTTTCAACTCTTGTAACTCTGGGGTTGACATATGATAAGGTGTTCTTCCTATTGGTTTAGTCCTCGGTTTTAGGTCTATGGTAAACTCCAATTCCCTCTCCGAGAACATCCCAGGTAACTCCTCCAGAAATACATCCGCAAACTCTCTCACCATCGGAAGGTGTTCTAAACCTTCCACTAATCCCTTCTCGTTTAACGCAAGGATTGCATAAAGCTTGCACCCCTTGCCCATGCTCTTCCATAGCTGTAAGGAAGAGATGAAACTCAGGGAAACTCCCTGGTTCCATCCTACAATCACATGTCTCTGTCCCTCGTCATCGACCAAGCTCAGCTGTTTCATCTTACAGTTGAGGTCTTACAGTTGAGTATCGCCTCATGCGATTCCAACCAGTCCATACCAATCACGACATCATAAGATCCTAATATCATGACGTACATGTCGACCTTGGTGAAAAACTCTCCTAGGTTGAGGATATAGCTCGTAACCTTTCCTCCAACCCTTTTCTTGGCTTCTGAGGCCATCTCTATGAAGCAAAAATCATTATGTTTGACTGCCTTTACCTTAATCCTTTTTAGCGCTGCACCCAAAATGAAACTCTCAGTAGCACCAAGATCTATCAGAATACTAAGGGTCTGGTTAGCGATGGTAACTGTCATCTTGAGCACAGTTGAATGATGCTTTGTCTGGAAGTTATTCACCGCTGCATAAATCCGATGGGCCTTGCCCATATCTCCCACGGTAGTGGGTCTGGCTGCTCCAGACGCTCTAGTCCTCTCCATCGAGCAGTCGCATTGGTAGTGTGGCTCCCCACACATCCAACAGCCCTTCTTCGGCCCAGTAGTCCTGGTACCCGAAGTAGAAGGTGATGACCCGCTAGACTGGAATCCTAGTTTGTTCTGCTGAACATGCCTAAACTATTGCTGCTACGATCGACATTGTTGCTGATGTTGTGGTCCCTGATAAGGTGTCCACTACTGAGGCGTCGGTCACCGAGGTGTAGTGAAAGTAGATCCCCTCTAGAAGCCACAATATCCTAGCATATGTCTGGCTGGTGTCTGATGTTGTTGTGCACCAGATGACACCTGCCTTGCTAGTCTGGCTAGAGTCTTGGGTTGAACCACGCTGATAAGCTCCTTCTCTGCTATGAGGGCCTTCTAGATTAAATAAGGCAAGGTTTTAGGCATCAAAATCCTAACCTTTGCACGTATGTTGCTATTAAGGCCGAACACGAACCTGTTAACCTTAAGTTTCTCAGTGTTAATATGCGAAGCATACCAGAGCAGCTCCAAAAAATGGGCCTCGTACTCGGTCACCGTACGACTGCCCTGTCGTAAGGCGTTGAAATCATTGAGCTGATGCTCAATGAATTCCTCTAAAAGGTACCTCTCTTGGAACTGTTCCTCCAACAGTTCCCATGACACGTCCCCGACGACCACGTTTAGCTACAGTAGGAGCGTCATTCACCATAGAAGAGCGCTCCCCTTCAGTTGAAATACCGCCATGCACACATTCATGTTGGAGGTATAATTGCGAAGTGTGAAGCACATCACCATGTTCTACAACCATGCCTCGGCAGCTGCGCCATCCAGAGCACCAAAGAACTAAGGAAATTTGACCTTCTTGAGTTCACAGTGAATGCTACCAGTACCGAGCGGAGTGCGCAGTGGAACCTTAGTGGGTGTTGATGCCCTGGCCTCATCTCTATCCAAACATCTGATCAGTGCCTCAGAAATGCGCTGAAAAGATCTCATCATTCTGACCACATCACCAACTGGTATCTTCTCCTGTCCAACAACCTATTCATCTCCTTGGGGGTTAGACCCCTCAGGAATGGATGCTATTGGAGGCATCGCGCCTCCTCCCCTAGCACCCTGTCATCTGCCTCCGCGGCATCCTCTAACCATGATTACATGCACGAATACAAGTCAAGTCAATTAGTAACCTTATAATCAAATTATATCAAGGAAATCTATAGCGATCCCAAGTCGCGGTTTGAACCCACTCTGATACCACATATGACAACCCCATCCGGTATGACTCCTACGATGTACAACCGGTAAAAGGACCCTTAATTTTTTTTTTGTGTGTGTGAGTGTGTAGGAAGGTAATAATGACATTATACTCAACATTGTAACATGATGACGAACACAACACATGCAACTCACACAAAAACAACATAACGACCTAACAAAAAAGCACATCAAGCATCTGGAAGCAATGTATGACATTCAACCGATGAAGAATAAGAATGACTACCTGCCCATCCTACCCTGCAATGGTTAGGACCTCCAGGACACATAAGCAACGCTCAAGCCCAGGTTCCCATTGATTTTGACCATTTAAGGTCTCAAGGCTGGCGACTATTCTGAGGAACAAGGAGGTGTCCGCATCCCGCTCAACACAAGCAGACCAAGCATACTAAGCTAAGGACAATCATCCAAACAACCCAACGCACCCAAGATTAATTACACAAGTAACTAGAACCCTTACAGTGAGAAAAACCAATCACATTGAACATTTACAAAACCATGCACACACATTAATTAATAATAAACAACAACACCCTCTACAGGAAGCACAACCTAAAAATGACTTCATCAACAACCCAACCATTAATCAAGGCTAAATGGTCAATATCTATGATTTAAATTGGTGTTAATTATAGATCAATTAACCAGTCTAAATTCCATTAGTCAACGAGTTACCAACCGGACTTAACATGAATTACAACTCAAATTTATCGATTCTGAGTTACCAATTAGGCGATATCTATAAATCCAACTAACATCAATTACATATCTAAATTAGAAAGTCTAAATTTGCAATCTAGTCTTTACTCACCATACTAATTTTAATATTTATTACAACCTAAATGGAAAAATCTATATTAATCCGAATCCCCATCCAACTACCCATAAACTTGAGTAACAGCATTAACATTCTTAAAGTGGAATGCTACCTTTAGCACCTATGAACAATTACACCTCAACATTCGTCTAGCTATAATGAACGAACTAACCACACTAGCTGTTTATTATCATTGAGGGGGAAATTGCCAGCTAATAACATTGTTGTAGAAAATCAATAAGGTAATTACATATTTGTTACATACCAATTTATGACAACAATTAATAAGGAATTTAACATAATGATTAACATAACAATTAATTTAGCAATAACATGGTAGTTTGCATGACTATTTTCATAACAAGTAATATAGCACTAACAAGGCGATTATCATTCTAGTTAACATAACAATTAATGTAACAGTAGCAAGGCAATTTATATGATGGTTAACATAATGATTAATAGCAATTAACATGGCAATTATTAGACCAAAGACATCGCTATAGAAATTATCAGGGCAATCAATAAGGCAACAATATAGCATTAAACATTTCAATTAACCTAGCAATTACAGCAAAAAAGGAAACTACTGACCATTAAAATTGTTGTAGCAATTGTTTTGGCAATTGATAAGGCAGTTAATATAACAGTTATCAATGCAATTAACATGGTAATTACATGGCCGATAACATCATTGTGGCAATTAAAGTGTGGTAGTGAGAATGTTGGGTATACACACAAGGAGAAGGAGAATAAAAGGGACAATACTAGCTGCAAAAGAACCAAATCGTGGTCATGCAACAACACACTCAGTCAACATCAAGGCAACTTCGTGCCCAAACCAGCAACACAGTCAACAATTTAAAGGAAAAATCATGGTCAATTTCAGAAAGTGAGTTTATGATTTAAATGGCTAAATTGTGCGCAGTTTCAACAGCAACTCAGTCAGCGTTTTTAAGAAATTGCATGGGCGTATTAAACAACAACTCAGACAGTCTATTAGTGCAATTTTGTGGGCGTATCAAACAACAACTCAGTCATTCTATCAGAGCAATCTCATGGGTGTATTAACAACAACTCATTCAAATTTTGAAGGGAAAAAACATGGCATCAATTAATTGCAAATAGTGGGCATTAACAGGAATCACATGGCAACAAATTTTTAAAGCAAAACTCAGTCTTCATCAAGGGAAAAATTGCCCCAAAGGTAAAACGAAATGCAGACAGAGAAATCATTCGTTTTCCATTGCCAGAATACCCAATATAAAAGTTGCAGACAAGAATAATTCCTCTTTCCCATCGCCAGAATGCCAATTATAAAATTTACAGACATGAAATCATTTCTCTGTTCCATTGCCAGAATACAAAATAGAAGAAAAATGCAGACATGAAACCATTGCGTTTTTCCATTGCGAGAGTACCCAATATAAAAGTTACAGACAAGAATAATTCCTCTTTTTCATCACTAGAATGCCAATTATAAAATTTACAGACATGAAATCATTTCTCTTTTCCATTTCCAAAATACAAAATAGAAAAAGAATGCAGACATGAAACCATTGTGTCTTTCCATTGCCAGAATACCCAAAAAAATTGCATACAGGGAATCAATTTGTTCTTCCATTCCTATAACCCCAATACAATGTAGACAACAGTAAGGGAAGACAAGGATCCAAGGGAAAGGGTCATGGAATGATTGCAGGGGTTCTATCAGTCAAGGAATAGAGAAAACCAACTAGGACACCAGATAATCCACAAGCAGAGGTCGTTGCCAAAAGGCAGAATCAACAATCAGCTAGGGACAAACATCAAGGGTATCCAACTAACAGGTTTGTCCTTCTCTCATCATCCTCACACAGAAAAGTAGGGCGTTGAGATCCATAGGTTTTTTAATGCTAAGGCGACGATCGCAGATCAGGCTCCTAGCCAACTTCTCAGGCGAGGACTGGTGAGCAAGGGACAAAGGCTAAACAACCACAAAGGTCACAATCAACGCAGGAAGGTGGTCAAGATTGGCAGGGAAATGAAGCCATTGGATTCAATCTATCGCTGAGCTAGGCTAAGAAAATTTCAGAAAACCATATAGAAAATCAGTTCGCTTACCCAAGTAAAAATGTAGATTCGAGCATAAGTTCTAACACAATTTACCATACAAAATGAAGAAAGTGTATCATTGCTTGTTCAGAGTGGACATCCCGCGTGATCCTTGCAACTCCCACGTGCCGACTGGCGAAACTTCATCGGTACCTCCTAGCCAATGCTAGGGGTACTCTTCTTTCCCCTTAGCCCCCCAAGCCACAAAGAGACCACACACTCACTATCCAGATATTTCGACTAGCTCCCAGCTCACCTCGCAAGGCCGAGCTACCACTCCTCACTGAGCTGGGTATGTTAGAAAAATAGGACCGCGGAGCGATAAAATAAAACAAATGCAGAAACAAAAACACAGAAGACACACAATACAAGAGAGACACAGATTTACGTGGTTCACCCAGTGTGGGCTACATCCACCAAAGAAATTGCCAGGTCCTTCCTTTATTATTATCCAGCAAATGAAGGGATACAACCTACAGTAGAACCCGCTGTAACTTCCTCTTCTTTCTCTCACAGTCTCCTCTCTCAGAATACAATATTCACCATCAATCATAGCTGCGATAC
>JASDQU010738089.1:35025-125982 GCA_032191745.1 Picea mariana | reverse complement strand
AGAGCCCTAACCTCATCATCAAAGTCCACTTTTATAGAACTTAGTTGATTAGTAACCATATTAAATTCATTTAAATGATCTGCAACAGACCCACCTTCTGACATCTTCATATTAAATAATCTCTTCATTAGAAATACCTTATTCGATGCCAAGGGTTTTTCATACAATTTGGCCAATGCATCCATCAAACCCTTCGTTGTCTTTTCTATCGAAATATTGAAAGCCACCGACGCTGCCAGGCTCAGTCGTATCGTTCCTAGATCCTTTTTGTCAAGAATATCCCATTCTTCGTCCGTCATGGCCGCCGACTTCTTTGCTACTCCGCTCAATGGTAGGAATAGATCCTTCTGATATAAATAGTCTTCCATATGCATCTTCCATAACTGGTAGTTTTGGTCGTTAAATTTCTCGACCCTAAACTTACCATCTTCCGACATTGCTCCCACTCGAACCAGGAACCCTCTTTTCCTGCGAGTTACCTTATGCTTTGATACCAATTGTTAGAAAAACAGGACCGCGGAGCAATAAAATAAAACAAATGCAGAAACAAAAACACAGAAGACACACAATACAAGAGAGACACAGATTTACGTGGTTCACCCAGTGTGGGCTACGTCCACCAGAGAAATTGCCAAGTCCTTCCTTTATTATTATCCAGCAAATGAAGGGATACAACCTACAACAAAACCCGATGTAACTTCCTCTTCTTTCTCTCACAGTCACCTCTCTCAGAATACAATATTCACCATCAATAATAGCTGCGATACATTTCCCTCATAAAAGAGGGTTGCCTTCTCTAACATAATCTCTACCATTAGATCTGCGACCTTATAATGAACGGTCCAGATTTACAATGAAATTACATATACTTTTACAAGGCAATTTTTGCTTCGGGGGCTTCGCCCCCGAATCCCCATCGGGGGACGTTGCCCCCGAACCCCCACTGGGGGCCCGCTTGCCCCCAGACCCCCTAGCCGGGGGGATGGACCCCCCGGACCCCGTAGAGGGGGTACCCCCCCTCTGCACTCCCCCGCGTGGAAGAGTGTACATACTTCTGGGGTGTAAATACTTCATGGGGTATAGACACGGCTGAAAGCAAAGGACCTATGCATCAAGAAGATAATCAGGCTCCACAACCAACAAGGTATCCCAACTCCCATAAGTTAAATTAGTCAAGTAGATATTTCTGCAGAGTAACATTACGCAAACAAAAGAAGATCCTACCTCCATCTCCTCCCTTCATTATATAGAGTTTCGTGGTTCCTTACTTTCCTAAAATCTCATTTAATTAAGTTTTTAAAATTTAGTTCCTAAAACTTCCTCCCCATACAAATGTCACCCATCCCCTTCATTCCTCCATAAATTAATTTCTTTAATAAATTAATTATCTTTATTTCCCTCACCCACCTAGATTTACTCCTAGAATCGCTCTTAGGTGTCCCCAAATTCTCTTACAGGTTTTAATGATTTTCCCCACTATTAATTTGCTAGTTCAATTTAAATTAGAAAGCTCATAAATGGTAGATATTTTACTAAGTTTGTCTTTCCTCTTTTTCCCCTTTTGTTTCCTTTTTTCTTTTTGTGTTCCCCTCTTTTCCTAGTTTCCTAATATTTTAGATTTTTTCCTCTTTCCCCTTTTTATTTAGAAATCAAAAAGCCAGGTGTGGAAATTAACCCTTTTTCCCTTTTCTCTTTTAATTAATATATTTTGAATTATAATAAAATAATAAAACGATTAATTCCCCTTTTTAAAATTTTATTCCAACAAATTTTTATGAATCAATTAAATTTCTTACTTCCTCCGTGTTACAAGATTTAAGAAATATCATACTCTTTATTTATTTATTTATTTTATTATTATTATTTTATAGATAAATAAAATTTTACCACTAGCATAGTTTAGACTTAAACCTTAAATTTTTGTACTAGGCGACATTCAGTTAGGATTTTTTTTTTTTTTTAATTCTTCACACATTATTCGTCCTAAGGCCATCTAGGTTCATTCATATATCATCAACAATGTGACGTGCCATTCAGGACACACTAGGTGCTCCAAGGGTGTCACTCACCCCAATCTGTTTCCCTTGCGCAACATGCCCTTCATGATGCACTACGTGCTCCAAGGGTGCCACTCGCCTCTTGACTGACTTGTTGGACATAAAAAAACCCTAGAGTCAATACTTTGCCAAGTGAACTTGTGGTAGACTAAGGGCCTCTAAGAAATAAGGCCCCCGCCTTATTGTGCACCCCTTAGAATCATCGTTAGTGACTGTCAGTTTCTGCCTTCACGACATCGTGGGTCCTCTTGAACTAGGTAAACGTTAACCTACAGTTCGAGCCATGGAGGGAGTGCTAGTAGGTTGTGGCAGGGTTGTTGTCCACACCTCTCCCTCAACATCTCTGGTAGTCATGCATGACCCCTTTACTCCACATGTGAGTCTGGTCGGCAAGCTATCGTCAGCCTGCATCATCAACAAATAATTTCAGAACATATCCATATCATATCATCTAATCAGATGCACTAATATCATAGTAAAACAATCAAACCCCAATGGTACACTCCTTGACTCGATCTGGAGTCCAAGGGGTTCCATCTATGCCTATGCATCTTCGAGGTCCATAATCCTGCACACTAAGTGAACCAAGTCAATAGCAACTGTGTATGTCAATGCAGTAAAACAATATGTCATGACCCGATAACGCCTCATAATCAAAATCAAGTGTTTTAATAGAATAATAATCCAGATCACTTGAGAGCAAGTGTCCTCAAAGAATAAATTTGCTCAGTGTGCTTGAGTGGTATGTTACAATTCCACACTACCTACACAAGACTTATTATTAATTCAGTTGATTTTCATATTAATAAAGATCTTTTGTATTGACTTGATAGGATGTACTCACTTGCAAGTGAACCTAAGAATTTGTTGATTTGGTAATCTCATTTCTTGAATTTGGTTGGACATTTTGTCACATCAAATATAGTTGATACTTTACAACAACATTTTTATTTTCCATGTATGAGGGATGATGTTGAGCTCAATGATTTTGTTGCATGTTTGATTGCTAAATTGAGAAATCACCATTTAGGTATGTATAATATTTTGATTATGTTCTCTAGATATTATGGATCTGTCAGTGTAGGTTTATGGTTCACCAATGGATAAATTTTAACATGAATGTATGGTTCACCAAAGGATAAATTATAACATGAATGTATGGTCTTTATCATTGATCTTAGTACATGTAAAGTAAGATTGCATCTTATTTAGAATTGCAGAACTACTAAATTGAAAATTTCATTTTGAAAAGCATATCATTTATTGGGAATTGAAGTTAGGACTTTACATTTTGTTCATATATATTTAGTTTAATTGATGAGTCATAACATCATTAGTTTCATGACCACACATTTTTGAGTAAGAAAGGCCACTAAAAGTAATGTTTATAATTTAAAATTGATTAGTAACGATTTTATTTTCTAGGGTGCACAAACTAGATTAGGATTTAGAACCTTGGAATAGGATTTTGTGAGTAAAATTCTCCAAGGCTATTAAATCAACATATGTGTTTGAATAAGGGAGTGGAGAAATACATTGTATAATCGGTAATATCAAGAGGATCCACTTACACTGAAGTTAAGCATGAGGTCAGGTGAGGTTGGTTGAAGGGATATCCCCCCGATACCTTGTTAGCGTAAGATATATTTATGTGGATCTATTCGTATATGGGGATCTTTCTAGTACTTTTACCTCTGTGAGAGGTATTTCTTTCGAGGTTTCAGGCTTTGTTGCCCTACCCATATGGTGGATCTGAATTACGATTGTTCTCATGTGCATCAGTTCTATCATGGTTTCTTAGTTTCTTGACTTAGGTACCATATAGGTTACTTGCAGGGGTTATTCTGCAGGCACCATGGGTCAGATAAGGGTCAGACAACACACAACCTTAATGTAGGATTACCTCTCCGGTGGGATCTAATTGACTATTTGTTAAGCTCACGAGGGCCCTTATAAATAGTTATGTTACCTATGATCTTTATCAGAGGAGTCTCAGTCCCTTCTTGGGTGAGGCATGCCTACTTTAGAGAGGGAGACCCCTTTCAACCACTTTATATTTTTTGTGTGCATATTGGCCTTTTGTTTATTTTACTTTAGTGTTCTCTTTGATTACTATTTATCCTTAGAATTTTTTTTTTTTATATCATGACTCTTGAGTCATCGTGGATCCAGACCAACTTCCTTGTAGGTCTCACCGCTTGTTATAGTTACCATCGCATTTTGAGTCTTTTCCTTTCAAAATGAGTAAATTTATCATGCGTGGTACATACGCCTCCACTTACCATACTTATGATCGTACGAGGATGAGTACTAAATCAATTTAGAAAGATATTGGGAGTCCTTCAAATCCCATACCCACTATATTCAATGATACTCCTTCGACACCTTCAACCACTATGGTTGTAGTGTTGGAGGTTCCTATAATCACACATGTGTGCGTGTTATTGAGACTTGTGATCCTATCTCTTACTCATATGCACAAGGACAACTTGAATGGGAACAAGCTATGCAAGATGAGATGAATCATGTTTTGAAGAATCATCTAGTCTCATTAGCCTAAGGATGATAAGGGATACTTTTATGATGTTAGATAAGAAGTTACCTACTCAAAGTAGCTATAGTGGTGTTCAATAAGTTCCTACCTTGGTCACTGGTCAAATTCCTTGGTCAACCAAAACTTCTAATAAAATTCTCAAAAATAAAGTTGGTGACATTATCAATCATAAAATCCTATATAGGTGCAATGGTTTCCCATTTAGTGAGATAATTAGTTGCAATAATGATATATCAATATTTATAATTGGAGAGTAGGAGGTTTAATATATCCCACAAAGTCAATATCTCATTTCTCAAAAATTTGTAGATCCCTTACTGGATTCAAGGGTAGTTCATCTCTCCTATAAGGTTTACCTACTTTTTGATAGACCTCATAAGTTATAGCATACTCCTTAGATCCCTTAAATGTGGGTGGCCACCTAAGACTAGCTTGGACAATCTTGTGATCTATTACTTTTCCTCCAACATTCCTTCTTGCAACTCTTTGATGACATTCACATAGAATATCATTCCTTTAATGATATATCACACATATCTAAATAATACCATCAATCAAGAATTTTTATAATTGTTCTATGATTAACTGACAATTTTCCGCTCTAACCACTAAATCATGCTTTTGAGTTGTGTAATAATCTTCAGGATAAATACTAGTAGTTAGAAACAAATCAATATCCTCTTTATAGTTCACAATAGCTTCTACTTTTACTGGTTTGTATCTGGAAAATTGTCATCCAATGCACCACCTGGTTCTCTTGACTCGATCCTAAAGAGGTTATCAATCCTTACAATATGTTTACTAGGTTTAACCACAAATTGAAAAAAGAATTATTGAAAGAAGAGAAACCACCTACAAATATAACCCTCTAGAACAAGCTTATTTACCTAATATTTCAATGCAATTTGATTTGTATAAAATTTAAAACATCCTCCTAGAAGGTAGTGTCTTAACTTCTATAGAGAATAAACCATGAAAATTCCTTCACGCTATATGATGATGTAGTTGTGCTCAACTTGTGAAATATTCTTAGTTGAAAAATATATAGGGTGATATAAATTTCCTTCTCTTAGTTGCGCTAGTTTTTCTCAACCAATAAATGTCAATCACCAATGGAATAATTTAACTAATCCCAAGAAATCAAAATTCACCTCCAAAATTTGGTTGTGTAGACACATTGTTATACCACCCAAAACTATACTTGATGATGCCACATTGGCATCAATCCAACACCACCATTATCTTGTTGGGTTCTAGTAGAATTTTTTTTTGTTTAATTGACTCTAGAAAACAATTTTTTATGTAAAAAGTTCAATTAAAAATTCTGTTGAAATTCTAAATTAGAAACTTATTGTCCTGAACTTAAGAAATCTTACCTCTTTCCTAGTGTTTCCCAGATATAGTCCTTGAGAATTTACATCCTTAGGGATGATATGAAATATAATAAAATAATAGAAACAATAGATGATATTTCACTTCTTAACAACCCTAATCCACTAGGAAATTTAAGAGAAAATATATTAAGCTTATGCCATGAGTTTCAACATTCTAGGGAAATATTATCATGCATAAACTAGATATGAAAGTCACTTTATATCATTGATGGTGTTATAGGACGTACAAGAAAACATATATTTTTCATATCTATCTTCATTGAGTGAGGGGATTTCAGGTAGAATAAAGGAAAGTGAGACATCTAGTAGGTCTAATAGGATGAGATCAACTAGAGGTCAGAAGATCAAAAGAAAATTCCATACACACATGTAATTGTTTCTTGAGAAAGGGGGATCATGTTCTTATGGTCATGAGAGCATATACAACATCGAGGTTCCCTTGAGGTACAAACATATAGTGAAATGATAGGTACCCAAGGATCTTCTTGAAATAAACATTGTTTTTTGTGTAAACAAAAGGATATACGAGATTGCTCCATCATCATTACATGGTTTGGAGCTATTTTGCATGGATGGAATAACGATATGCTACGAAGGATTAAATAAATTGATGGAGTACATTGGACCCTGTTATATATACAAAGATTGGATACAAATAGTCAAATATACAAAAAGTATGCAAAGATATGGCTTGGCTTCAAATTATATACAACTAAAAGACAATGATCGAAAAAAGGAGAAAATGTCTATATTGATGGAAGGCCAAAAGAAATGGGGAATATTGTAGGGTTTATAAACAATACACGATCCATGACCACAAATATGCAACCCAATTTCATATTTTAGGGGCATGAAGGAAACCGTGTATTCGTATGTGCAATAAAATCAATAGCCATAGGGGAACAGTTATTGATTAATTACAATTTGAATCAAATAGATACATATGTTGTTTTTATGGGGGTGGTACGTATACTAATTTTCCCACCCTGTAAGCAATGACTCTTATATTTTATGATTTTCATTATTTTCTTTACAGTGTTAATCCATTTGGAGAGCTTCAGTATGTTTACCCAGTGTGTCCTATTTTCTTTATAAACAATAACATTCCTCGGATGTCAATAAAGAGGGAGGATTTCTCATACATTTGAATTATTTCTCATGATAGTGATCATGGTTCTAATTTCTCATTAATGTGGTAGGTTGATCATGGTAAATCAAAAGAGACCTCAGAAATGATGATTGTTATAGCCCTAAATTGCACCACATATGCATACCTGGCACCARGCCTTCTTACTTTCCATTTTTTCCAAGCCATCACTGGAAGCTCTTCTTAAAAAACACTATTTTGAAGATGTACATACCCTGCACCACTACTTCCCATGTGTGTATGCTAGCTACACCATTACTGCATGCATGAGTATGCTAGCTACACTATTACAACCCACGTATACTCACAAAAGTTTTAAAAATTAAAAAGTTGCAAGGAGATACAGGATTTTTAACTATCTTTTTGGCATATAAAAGAAGGTGTTGGGGTCTCATTTAAAATTTAAGCATAAGAATAGTGAAACTATGCCCATTTCATTTCCCACCCTTGCCCTAAGCATTTACATCCACATTGTGAGTTTTGAGCTAGAATTCCCTATTCTAGCCTTTTTTCCTCCATTGCAAGCCTATGCCATTTCCCTAGAGAGAATTGTGAGAGGAGGACACGTGGAAGGAGTTGGAGCTTGGTGAAGAGGAGCCCAAACTAGGTTTGAGGAGTAGTCGTTGGTCTCATTGTAAGTAACATTGTGAGATTAATAAAAATAAGTACTTTTTCTGTCCCAGATATGATGTGTTTAATCTTTATGTTTGATTTACATTTTATTATGATATCTAACCTACTAAATCATATGTAAGATGCATGTTCCTAGTTCTTTGTTTGTCTGTTTATGAATGCAGGTTAGCCTTGGGAGGAGATTTTCATTCGAGGAGCAACCGAACGCAAAAGGATCGACACTGTACGTGGATTTTAAGGTAGAGTTACCAGATATTTTTATCTTGTGTTTTATGCATGAATGTGGGATTTATTTGGGGTAGTTGGTAAAAAGTAAGAGACTTTAAATGGTTAGCTCTGCCTACATGTTAAACCCTAGTGTAGTCCATAGGGGGGTTTTCCCACTATAGAAATGATGATGATGATTCACTCGATGAAATATATTTGTATGAATCCCCCGACCCTATGGTTTTAATTAGAAAAAATATTAATAAAGAAAACAAGGAACTAGCTCACTTGTTAGATATTCTAGATCAAACTGCCGAGGTAGAAGATAGGATCAAAGAAGTTATGACAAGTCTTAAGAAGTATAAGTTAATAACCATAATTTCAAGTGGTTTTATTTTTGTGTCATAAGATGAATTATGAAATATTGATTTTTAACTTTTACATTATCGAAACGAAAAAATGTTTTCTTTCTTATATAGATATTTTTCAATCCTATTGCCAACGACATTCATGGTGTCAATAGTAGTGGAACTACAAAGATGCCACAGGGTCCCAAAAAAATCCCTCGTATAGCTTCTAGGACAAAACTATTCAGATCTCCACCTTCCACACCATTAGGTGCAAGCCATGTAACAACCAAATATTCTTTCTAAACATCATTAATTAACTTTAGCAATTTATTTAATAAACTGAGACAATAACTTCATAGCAAAATATTGTCTTTCATAACAACAACTTCAGTAACTTAAATTTATCAATGAATAATGTTTTCATGGCAGAACCAAATAAACACATAATTTAACAGAGTACCTGGCTCTGATGCTAATTCCTGTTGCCTTGCTGCCTTACTGTTGCTTTTCTGTTTCCTGATACATAGACCAATACTGCCACAAACAAAATAACTGCCCAAAATCTACTGTCCACCCTGCCAACTAGGAGAACTACCTAGCTCCAGGATATCTATGGATATCCTGCCCCCCGTGCCCAAAACCTCCAACAACTCGGTGCCTCCCCTAATCAAAAGTGTCACAACCAACAATCTTATGCCTCAATCTGATCACATGTCACAGAAAAACTCTTTGCTCACAGCAAATCTCCTCATCCTCCTAGAATCCATCCTCCGTCCAATGCCCCTCCTGTAATCCTCCCTGCCTCCCTTATCCCTCCTTCAACGACTCCTCCTTTACTTCTTACCTACCCTCGTTAATGTCCCCCGACCTCCATACTCCTTCCTTTAATATTTTATCTTCTTGGGGCTACCAGCTTATCCCTTGCTGGTTACGTAACCACTTTATAATATTTATCATGGATCTCTTAGATTTATTTCTCAGGTCATTAAATGTGATCTGTAGTTAAATAATTAATTAATAAATCACAATTATTGTTGTAGGAAAATCTCCCTGTGGACAGGTAGATCGCCTCTAAAAGCTTGACCCTAACTCTAGACAGAAAACGCTTAACATGGACACTGACTTCCTTTCAAATCTATCTAAGCTAACACATGAGAAGGAAGGATAACAACAGTACCTTTTTATCGATGTTTGTCCATGCATGCTCCTAGTTGTGCTTTGATCCTTTGTTCCTCGCTGGATCCTGTGGACAAAACAAGATACGACCACTTCCTACTCTATTGATACTATCTTGAAAATAGATCTATCAATTAACGATAAGTTCATGTGACATTATACACAAACTAGAAAGAAACAGGCCAAGCATGTCATATTGATGAGAATAACGACAGCAACACTTACAATTGTAGATGCGAATGCGACAGATTCGTCGGGTCCTCTTTGTCCAACCCTTGCCTGGAAGATCCACAACCTGGATAACAATAGCTTCACTAATCACTCTCCTTTGGCTGACTGTGTGTTCTCTTCAAGATCATAAGTTTCATATCAACAGTTCTTCCCCCCTTCCCACCATCAAGAGCTTGCTTATATAGGTTAAGAGGAGCTTAACCTCTTGAGTTATCTTTAGAACAAGTGGGGAACCTCTTCCTTGGATCAGCGATCTCATGATGAAACCAAGAATTTGAATGCAACAACCTTCTAATCTTGAAATATCCTCCCCTTATTCTCCTCAATGGGCCAACAACTACCTCAGATTAGGTAGCGCTCCTGAAAAAGGGGTATCAGAGCGTTGTAGCGCTCCCTGAGTATCTTAAGGGTAGCACCAGCGCTCCAAAAGTGAGGAGCGCTCCCTCAAAAGGGAAGAGAAGTGTTATAACACTCCCTGAGGCCTTGTAGGGGGGCGCCAGCGCTCCTAAGGGTGATGTAGAGGAGAACTCCCCCTCAAATCCCTTGTTTCTAATCTCTTTTCAGGTGTGAAGAGTCTTTTGACTTCAGTTAACCAATTCTCTTCCTTCAAAGCAAGTAAATGAGATGTTTTAAGTGTCTCCTTAGTGTCTTCATTAAGGCAATATGACTGAACAGTGTTTGCAACACTTATGGACAACTTACGAAACTTGTGAAAGTTGTAAGGAAGATGCGATACTTACGACAATTGAGAGGAACATGCAACACTTATCCAGTTGAGTATATTTGATGTGTAATAGAATTCCCCCCAAAGTATGAAGTTAGAAGATGCGACCTGATAACTGAAATGATTTGTAGACGTTCAAGCAAGGGTATAGAGTCGGAGAACCTGACAGAAGCTACACACAAACATCCAACAAATATCGTGATATAATTCAAAACCCAAGGTAGGCATACCTATGCTTGGGTGATCAAGACTTAGCAGGTTATGGCCGCCATAAAATACACTGCGGATCCATAATTGTATTGATAGAAAAGGTATAGGCACCAAAGATACAATGTGGATCTATACTTTGATGACTCAAACGGATCGTATCCACGAAGAATACACAGTGGATCTACAAAATGACAAGACATAGCCACGACCAATACAAAGTGGATCTATGTAACAGTGTATGTGTTCTTTGTCCAATAGAAAACTCCTTTGCAGCCTGGGTAGAGCATTTATCAAATTGGTTACTTGACCCAGGGTCTTCTTACCAATCCCAACATGGTACGATTCTGACCATGTGAATAAATGTATTGACATCGAACATGGCAGAAACCACTTTATTACCGGTCAATGATGTACACCGTTAACGAGTGTGAGAGAGATCACCATTAATGTCAATGATTCCCAAGGTACCCTAGTACACTCCAGCGAATGTGAATAGATGAGCTGAGGTCGAACAACTGTGGAATCAATCAACCAGAGGTCAATGATGTAAACCTATTGTCGAATGTGAGGAGGCCTGCCATTGAGGCATGCAGGTCCCAAAGTACTAACTGGTTTCTAAGTCTGATTCCTGGATAATGTGTTGAATTCGACAAGAATAGACTCGTCGAGGGAGGGCCTTGATGTATCCCCCATCAATGAAATGAAAAAAACATGGAAATGTAATTGGTAGATCAAATGAACATGGACTGACACAGGTTTTGAAGCAAGATATTTGGGATGGTTGACTCTCGAGACGGATACTTCCCTTGAACACTGAGGCACAACAAAAAAACATGACATGGACCAAAACTATGCAATGGGTACTGTGACTTGTGTTGGTCAACCCAAAGGAGTGAAAGGGGCTCAAAAGATTGGCTCATTGTAGAGGTTCAGCGGATTATGATATATGCAAAATGACAAAGTGTCATGTTCAAGGGCGACCCTAAGAAGTGCTGGATGATGTTCTTAAGAGAGTGCTTGGATTGTTCCTTACAGTTTTTTCCCCCAGCCAGATAGACGAGTACCTCTTTTTTATTTAATGAGCTCGAGGAGGATAACACATGCTCGATATAACTCACCTTCGGTAAGTTCCTCTTCCTTTGTTTAACGAACCGGAATAAGTAAGGGTTCGGTCCCATATGGGCATGTCAATGTGTGCTTTAACGAGTCCAAAGACAGAAAACTCGAAGGTTTTTCAAGATTATAGAGTTTGGAAAACACTTAAAAGAGAACTCTCTCAGTTCCTTTTTTGTACAATAGTCCAACGAGACCAAGAAAGGGTTAAACTATCGCTCGAAAGACGCCCTTTCTGACCTTTTAATGAGTGTGAAAGGAAGCAAGATCACTTGACAATCTTTTCATATTTAGAGAGTATGAAAAGGGTTTAAGGTAGACTCCAGGGGGGTTCCTTTGTTTTGTGTTCGTATCCATACGGGTACGAAAAAGAGATAAAAGTTTACTCGGTTACGTTCTCATATTATCGAGCTCGAGAACGAACTAAGAATATGCTCATAAGTGCGACAAGGTGAAAAATCCATCAGAACTACTAGGAAACCTACGATGCCAATACTACAAACCAGGGATTAGCGAAGCCAACATATTATTAGAAAACCCCACAATTGATCATACCTTATGAAAAATAAAAATTTATAAATAACTATCCATTGTAAACTTCATTTACCATTTCATTTTGCAAGGATTTTGGAGTAGTGGAGAATTTTGTTTTGAAGCAGATCTTGTTTTGTTCGCTGCCAGAGCTATGGTTCACCGTTTCACTCTCCGTTCGGAGTAGGTAGGTGTCCATCTCGTTCTCTTTCAATTGCATGGTTTCACATCCATTTTCATAGCATTATTTCTTTTAAAACACGAAGCCCTAAGTCGCCCTAACTAGAACCAAATCGGCCTCTTTTAAAAATTAATGGAAAATGGGAATTCTTTTACGAAAAATGCTTTAAATAACGATGGTTAATATGTCAACATCCTTATGATTAATTAGATGGGTCATTTTTAGTGAAATAACTCATAAAAAACTTCCCAAATGCCCACGGAGCCCCCAAAGTCATTTTGAAAATTTTAAAACTTTTTTACCATTGTTTGATAAATGTTAAATGTTTGGGAGAGGGCGTGGTGGTTAAAAAGAGTGAGTGGTTGATTTTAGATGATGTGGGAATCTTATCTTATGTTTTAAACTACTTTTGAAAATCGCTGAAATTGCCAAAACGTGGAAATAACGAATTCCTTTGATTTTTTGTTTTGTAGGTAACTTCGGCAATCATGATTGAATGGAAAGAGAGGGAACATGAGATGGATGATTTAGCCGCTTTACGAAGTCCTCATACATGGGTTTCTTTATGGGCTTGTGGTTTTCTCAAGTTCTTCAAGTTGCAGAAAATGAAGAGAGACATTTTATTGCTCGAGCATATGATTGGCCTCTGGGATGTTGCGGAACAAGGATTCTGGATCGGCACACAACTTCTAACCATTGAGTTAGAAGATGTGTACTTCTTGACTAGACTCTTGAGAATAGGGGTCCCTATATCTTTTACTGGGCAGAGGGCATTACCCGAGCAAGTCGACGTGTATCTGGCACGCCACTGTATCTCGGGAGCAAGATTGGTAGGGGGAAAAATCCCTATCAAAGATATTCGAGATCATCCCCTCCGATCTATATTGTTTGCTATCATGAGCGTGACCAGTAGCACGAGTGCGCATTTAGCATCAAGATCTCAGGTGGCTTACTGTGTTCAGTGTCTCAAACCAACACTATTCAACTAGAGTGCAACGTTCCTTCGAAATGTGAAGGAACAGATCTCACGATGCAGGACTGGATAGAAGCAGTTTGGTTATGGTTCATTTTTGGTATCATTTTTTCTAGAGCGCATCCCTTAGATGCAGCCTTATATAGCATTGGCGGTACGACTAGTGGATGAACCTAGGATGGAGAGGTGGACTAGTCTGTCTCCAAGGCTAGTTTCGGAGTCAGAGTTCCATTTCACTAGTGATTTCTTTGCTTGGCTGAGACGGCAGTACCTCTGGATAGAGGACTTCCCTTATGCTGATGTAGATTTTTGCGGGAGCATGGAATTGATTCTGCCCACGGGGGAAGACTGGGATGATTCGGGTAAGAGATTGAACCATACCTTGTCTGGTTTTTGTTTTTTAAGTTTTTGATGTATTTATTTTTTTTGGTATGTAGAAGAGTTTTAACAGATGTATTGTTTCCAACATGTAGACAAGGGAGCAGTGAACCTGGCTGATATACCAATCCCAAGACATCGCGGAGGTGGCCCAGTTGCAGTAGATCTGGTAGTACCAGCAGTAGGTCTCCGGGAGGTTGAGAGGAACCTCTAAGGCCTTACGATGGGTATCCCTCCTCTGTAGAGGGGGGAAGTTCCTTTACATTTGCAGAGGCACACTGTAGGAGTACCAGAGAATATTAATTCTCTTTTGAGGCGCATAGTGCATGCAGTAGTGTGTTATTCACAACACAACGTAGCGCGGGGAGATTACAGTCTCTCCTGTGATCATGTTTTTGTATGCCTTGTCGGGCAATGTTGCATGGGTGGAAAGACCCATTTTTGCTCTTCTACATACTTTTTTGGTGTAATACAAACATTTCAGTCACGCCATATATATAGTTTTCGAGTTTTTGTGATGCCAATGATTTGTACATGATGATGTCTGTGATGTGTTTTAATTTACATGTAATGTATAGTTTTGCTTTCCTTAAATCTTATATATGGGCAAGGTACCGATCCATGATATAATTAGCTAAGGAATCCAAAACACTATTAAGTTCTCTCGGAATGTGTCTATATTCAATATAATCGAACATTCGTTCGAGATGACGAACTCGCAAGTGTAGACGTAGTAGGATAGGACTGCGGATAGCGTAGATATCGTTGAGTTGATAAACCACGAGTTGAGAGTCTAAGTAGATAATGATGCGAGAGATACCTATAGAGGAGGCTTGGGTCAATAGTCCAATGACAGTGTGATATTCTTCCATATTGTTGGTTGCTGGTCCTAAAAAGATACCTCCTGAACTCACCACCTCGTTAAACTGGTAAATAACCCATGCTACCGAAGCAATGTTCCGAGTATGTCGGCTAGCGCCATCAGCGAACCCAAAAAAGATAGGAAAGGAAGACATCATTTGTGCATGAAAACACAGGCACAGTCATAAGTGGCAAAGGTAAAGACTCGAGCACGCGAAAGAAATAGACACACCAAACTAAATACAATAATGTACAAAGTACAAATGCTAGGTGATCTAGGCATAGTACTTCTTAAGGTAAAGCCTGTTTCGGGGCTCTCCCAGGGAAATTCCATCATGATCAATTAATTCGTAGGCACCTTTTTGTAGGACACATTTCACGATGTAGAGACCATGCCACATGGGTTCTAATTTTCCTGTCCCCAATTTATCGTGAGTTTGGTCGTAAACAAGGACTAAGTCTCCTTCTGTGAAAGTCCGAGGGTGGATGGATTTGTCATATTAAATTTTAATCCATTTCTGATGTGCTTCATTGGTAAGAGCAGCATCACGACGTGTTTCGTCCAGTTTGGATAGATATAAAAATCGTTCTTCTTCAGCAGAAGTATGGGGTAGGAGTTCTACTTTCAGTTTGAGTGATGGAATCTCACACTCGATTGGTAGGACAGCTTCAATGCCATAGACTAACTGGAAAGGAGTAAATCCAGTTGAAGTTTTTACCGAGGTGCGATAAGCCTAGAGAGCGGAGAACAATTGTAAATGCCATGATGTTTTGTTTTCCCCTACCATCCGTTGGATCATGGTTTTTAGGACTTTGTTGATAGCCTCAACTTGTCCGTTTGCTTGAGGGTAGTAAGGGGATGAGTTTTTGTGGAGAAAACCCAATTTGACATGTAACTCACTCTCTCATCATTTGGTTTTTGAAGTGTGCACCATGGTCAGTGACAATGGCACGTGGTACACGAAAACAATTTATGATGTGGTTGAAGAGGAAAAGATTTGCAGTATGACGATCATTCAGGAAGGTAGGCATAGCCTCAGCCCATTTGGTGAAGTAGTCGATGACAACGATGATGTAACCGTGCCCACCGGCTGAGGTAGGCTTACACTGCATGAAATCGATGCCCCATTTGGAAAAGGGGCCAATGGTGCAGCGCCGTAGGGTGGGTGCATGCCTTTTTGTTAAAGATTTGGTAGGGTGGGCATTTTTTGATGGCCTCGATGCAATCTTTGAAAATCGAGGGCCAAAAGTAGCCTGTACATAGAATTTTTTGGGCTGTGGCCATCCCGAAAAGGTGACCGCCATAGGTGCCCAGGTGACAATCATTCAAAACGTGTTCAGCCTCCTCATGAATTAGACATCGCCGAAGGATGGTGTCAATACCACGGTGATACAGGGTGTCGCTAAGAATGATATAATGGCGAGAGTGATGATGAATGCGTCAACGTTCTTCGTGAGAGATGTTGGGCTGAAAACGTTGGGTTTGGAGGTACAGGAGGATGTCTCTGTACCAAGGATCAGAGGTGTTGATGAGGAAGAGAGATTTATCGGGGAAAGAGTCTCGAGGTTCAATGTTTTCATCGGCACGAGGAAGAGCACAGATGAGCTTGGCAAACACCAGGGATTTTTTGGCTTTAGCCTTCGTAAACTCGAGGTCGAATTCTTGGAGAATAACGATCCATTTTGAATATTTTCCCCCAAGTACTTGATATGTCAAGACATGATACATTGGGTTGGAGTCTGCGATTACCGTGGTGGTGCATAATAAGATGTAGTGGTGGAAACTTTGGACAGCGATGACGGCTGCCAGAGCCAACATGTGAATATCTGAGTTCAGGTCCAGATAAACTCTTGCTCAGATAATAGATTACATGTTCTTCACCATTGGGGTCTTCTTTAACTAACACTATGGTGATGGTGGAGGTAGAAGCGACCAAGTAAAGGATATAATCCTTTGTATATTCGGGGGGATGTAACAAAGGTGCGTGGTTCAAAGCGTGCTTGAGGGCGTCGAATGATCGTTGAGCAGCATCATCCCAGATGAAAGGGACATTCGTTTGTAGTAACCGCATAAATCCTTTAGTGATCTCGGCATAGTTGTAGATAAAACGACGAAGGAAGTTTGTTTTTCCTTGAAAACTCTGGAGTTGGGTTAAATTGGTAGGTGGAGGTAAGGCTAAGATGGCCTTGATTTTTAAGGGATCCACCCTGATCCCATCTTTGGAGACAATGAAACCGAGGATTCGAATGGATTCGACAACGAAAATGCATTTGTGTGGGTTCGAACGAATACGGTAGAATCAACATCGAAGAAAAATCGCTCATAAATGATCAATGTGATCGGATCGATTTAGCGAATGTGCAGGTAAATCGTCGAGATATGGTTCTGCTATATGTTTGATGTCATGAGAAGCGTACGACATGGCTCGCTGGAAAGTAGCACCAGCATTTTTAAGGCCAAAAGGTAGCTTTCAGTAGGCGAAAGTACCCCAAGGGAATATGAAGGTTGTCTTGTGTTGATCAACGGGTAAGATTTCGATTTGGTTATATCCAGAAAAACCATCCATGAAAGAGAAGATCACTCTCCCCACACAATTATCGATAATTTGATCGATAAAGGGCGTAGGGTAGTTGTCCTTAGGACAATCTTTGTTCAAATCTCGATAGTCGATGCAAACACAGATGGTCCCTTGTTTCTTAGCAACCAAAACGAGGTTGGAGACCCATTCGGTTAAAGGGACAGATGAAGCCATATTTTAGAAGTTTTTCAACTTCTGCCTTTATAGCTGCGATTTTCTTGGGATGAACCGAGCGGAGCTTCTGTCGAAACGGTTTCGCATCAGGGTTGGTTTTGATTTCATGTATGATAATTGAAGGGTCGATCCCTGGCATTTCCTTGTAGCTCCATGTGAAGACATCGCGGAATTCCTTGACTAAAGAAGTGTAAGAAATCACTTCGTTGGGTGTGCAATTAGCACCAAGGTTGATGTTTTTCATAACACCTTCTTTGATTGAAATGTCAATCATGATCGTAGTAGAGATATTACCCATGTTCCCCTCAGAGAGAGTGTCTTGTGTGAGGATAGGAGATTGCGGAGATTCGGTAACATCGGGAGGGAAGACAGATCGGATGTCTTGGTGGATTTCTTCCAGAGGTGAAAGAAAAGAGGATCGATGGTGGTTATCATCCTAGGGTAGATCATCAATGCTAAGCATTTCCATAATAGATTCATCTGAAGGAAAAATTTGGGAAATGTAATCAACGACAGATGACAGGGAATCCAACCACGAGGGCACCGAGTAAGAATCAGGTGCCAATGAATGTGAAGTGTTCGAAGAGGGAGAGGCAGATTGAATAGATATGTATGTGGCTTCGGCTGGGCTCAGTGGCATGGTGTCATTGAGCACATCGAATTCCAAAGGACTAGGCACAATCCAAGGATCAGATGATTCCAAGGATTGATAAGGCGTGGTCGAGATCATATTGACAACAGAAATATGATGTGCGGTAGGTGGAAGTGGTGTAGGGAAAGTACCCATGAGGCTAGAATATTTCAACAAGCCAACACCAACGCTGTCATACGTAACCGGGTGGTCTCCCAAAAAGGGAATGTTGTTGGTAGTAGGGATGCGAGCGTCGGGCATACAAAAATCAAGCTGATAGACGGTAACAATTTTTCCTTGATGGGGGAATTGTACACATCGAAACACCGACGAGGCAACAATAGTCAGGCCGTAGAAACAACTTCTTCCGAGTAATAAGTTGTAATTGAGGGGAGCATCGACCACCTCGACGTCAATAATAACAGTTTTTCCGCCCAACTGAACGACTAAGGATTGTAATAATCCATGAGGATGAAAACGTTGTCCATCGAAGGTGCATAACATAGTAGTGGATTTGTTGAGGGCAGGTGATTTCAATCCTTTCCAATAGGCTAGAGACATGACACAAGTAGAGGCTCCCTCATCCAAGATATTCCAGTGGATTTGTTGATTGTGAACAACCACATCGATTTGGAAAGATCGCTGGTGGGAGACTCGCGGTTGGTGATCATCCAGATTAAACGTGAGGTAGTTTGATGACTTAGGATCAAAAGCATCAATAGCGGCTAATAGTGTTCTACGTTGGCTGGGATAGTGTTGTAGAACTTCCAAGGCAGACATGGCACATGGGGCTTGGGCCAAATATTCTACGATGTTGTAGCTTTGGGCAGCCTGTGAATTAGGATTGAATGTAGATTTCTAGATGGTGCTCTTAGGATGGCGTAAGATGGAGTCAAAAGAAGGTTTCTCAATCTGGAGTGGTCCGGATGGAGGGCTAACAGATGGAGGATTAATAGAGGATGGTAATGGGTCTGGTGAGGAACCGTTAGCAGTCTTTGGCTTATCAGGTTTAACTGGTGTGTCGTATGTCACAGAGCGAGTTGTTACATTAACTCCATTAAAAATGTAAATGTGGGCACTTGTCGAGGCCTCATCATGGGGTTGATTGGAACTTCCCCCCCGGCGTGGGGGTTTGTCCAACCAAATATTGTTACTGTGGAAAAGGTTGAGTGAGCACAGCGGGTTGTGAATTTCCCTTGAAAAGTTTGGCCACTTCATCGCGATGTGGGAAGTCTCGAGTGTAGTGATCGTCATCACAAATGAGACATGGGAATTTTGGTTTTCATTGTGGTTGTTTTCTAGCAGTAGGGGTTTGCGGTTGGGTCTTGGGTTGTTCATTGTTATTGTTCTTCTTTGGTTTGTTTATCGCTTTCTTCTTGCCCCCAAGTTTTTGTGAAGGGGTTGACTAGACCGCATTCACATCAGAGACTTGAGTTTGAGGGGGGGTAGAAGAGAGTGCAGTCGAACTGGGAGCAGCCGTGGAAGTGGGCCGCTGAGTCGTTCCAGCAGACTGTGTAGTAGATTGAGTTTTGACGGAGCCAATAACTCCATCCGCATGCGAAGCAGTCGATGGTTTGGATGGGTCATTAGTGGAACATGTAGCATTTGGTATCAACTCGTATAGAGTACCAGATTGTGAATAGACTAAGTCTAAGTACTGAGATCGAGCAATGGCTTCTTCCTCGGTGACTACACCACCCATGGCAACATCACGAGTAATTTGGGGTAACAACGACTTAGTGAACCATTCTGCTAACAATTGGTCAAGAATGACCACTTTGATTAGCCTTCGTCGTCGTCTCCATTCATGGATATGGTCGGAGATATGTACAGAAGTCGTTTGACAGAGGGAGGTTAATAGTTCAGTACCCGTTTCGTATTAGATCGGTAGCTAGAAGTGCATGAAGAAAGACATGGCGAGGGAATTGAAATCGTGAAAGGATGCGCATGGTAATTCAATGTACCATTTTGTTGTGGAACCTGTAAGTGTTCGTTGGAAAAGACGCAAACGAATCGAATTGTCCATGAGGGAGTTGGATGAACACCACAAATGGAAGGTCATCACGTGGTTGTTCCGGTCTTCTTCGGACTTTCCATCGAATTTTGGGATATCAGAAGGAAGTTTAGCTGGAATAGCTGGCCAAACTGGAGAATGATAAATAGGATCATTCGTTAACTGAGACAAGTTTGGAAGGTCTAGAGTAGCTAGAAAAGGTAATTGTCGGTTAACCTGTGGGTAATGTTGGTGTGGCAGAGGGACACCAGTGGGGCCTAATACTGGGTTATGTGGATAATTATAACTCATGGGCCCTCTCATGTGAGGTTGGTTTTGACCAAGGTGCATAGGATTCGAGATTTTTTGAGAAGCTTTTGTGAGCGGAGGGTAACCAGATGGGTTTTTCATATTATAGGGTGGGTTTGGTATTTGTCCATAAGGGGGTTGTTGCAGGGTCTGAACATTTTGTCCTGTCGAGAACTGTGGGTTTCCTTGGGAAAGGACGTTCCATGGGTTGTGTGCGGTGGACACATTTTGTCCATGTGGCTGATGGTAGACTCCGGATTGAGGCTACCCCCCAGCATTAGGGTTTCCCCCGAATGGAATTTGTCCTCCGCTGGGAGGATGCCCCCCAGCATTAGGGTTTCCCCCGAATGGTATTTTTCCTTCGGGAGGATGATAACCCCCGGTTTGAGGTAGAGTTCCCAAGATTTGAGAACCAGATGTGAAAGACTGATTGGTACCACCGAGCGGGGTAGGACCACCAAGACCGGTCCCTCCGGGTTGTTGAATAGGTATAGAACTTCCCAATATGACTTGGGTAGTAGTTTGGGCAGTGGTGGCAGCGGAAGCATTCAGTGCCCTGAAACCAAAAGGGAGTGTAGGTCTTGGTGTTATAGGTGTGCCAATCGGAGCTTGATTGACTACCGCGTTACCGACGGGGATAGTCAAAATATGTGGGACCATTATAGCATGGGCCTTCTGGAGGGGAATAGTGCACCTTGGGCCGACGGACGGTACGTTCGGACCAACGGGTGGTGTGGATGTGAAAGTGGTGGTACCAGTGAAGTGATTTGGGGGTACCGTGTAGGAAAAAGGTGCATCGACACCTTCCCCTGTTCCATAAAGATCTCACACTAAGCGTGGTCGACTTCGAACAACGTCTGCAGTCCAAAAAGGGTTGTTGGCTAAAGTGTTTTGAGAAGACCCAGCTGGAATGTCAGAAGGATTGACGACAACAAATTCTCCAGCGGAATTCAGGTGGAGGATCTGTCGCTCATATCCCTATGGAATGTGGTAAGCTTCCGGAGATTCTGAAACAATTCGAAAATTCTCCAAAGGAATGGGAACTTCTTCCTGGGAAGTTGTAACGTTTTGAACCTTTCTCTGTTGAGGGGATTCCTCTGTAGAATGAGGGGTTAAAGGGGTTTTTCCTTCCATATTTTCTGGAGGAAGTCCCTGTAGCCTCCATGAGCATCGTGGAGGGTCGATGTTGGTGAAGAAGAGTCGGTGAAAGAGATTTATGGCCAACTAGCGAAAAGAAACAACACACGCTAAAAAATTCTAAGAATCACAACCAAGCAAACATGGCCTTCTTTTGATGATCGTACTAGTTGGTGATGAAATCCAACATCGCGTGATCAAGTCCAGAAGGGGCAGGGATAGGGTGGAAGAGTTACAATGGCGACCTGCTTAACGGACTTACACCTTGGTGCAAGCTTCCACATAGTAATTATGGATTTACCCTCCAAAGAGCCCGAGTGAGTTTGACTAATGTCTACTCCAGGTACAGTGAGACTTCCCGTCACCATCACCTTGTGTAAGAACCTAAATATTATGGCCACTAAGGTTACTAATTCGCAGTCATCCCCTGGGCGGGAACAGTCGACAGTCCGACCAGAACGTACGGGCAGGGTATCAAGCCCAAAATCAACTAAAAGGATTCCACGCAGTAATTGTGGATTTACCTTGAAGTGACCCCCATAATACGATATGACCACCACAATCAGTTAAACCACAGAGGCTTAGTCCTCGTAGCTCACCCGAATGCGACCGTGTGCGTAACCCCTATGTGAGAGGGGGATCCCAGGCAGACTTATACAATGATTGGATTTGACTCTCCCTAACTCAGGATGCTATTGTTTGTTTTTGGAACTTTGGAGAGTTATGCTCACAGCCCTAATCCAAAGTACTAAGCCTATTCTACTGTTGGTGGAGGATCTTAGAAAAGAAAAAGTTCTAGATAACTTTTAATTAGTGTTGATTTTATGGCTGTTTTTTACGCAAAGGGGCGCATGGAAGTGAAAAAAATGGAATTATGACTCAGACCCAAAGAATGCATCAAATATGATAAGTAGTCATTTATTTTCGATGAACATCTATCTAAGGGAGAGAGAAAGTTCTTTTCACTAACAATCACAAATACAGAGTGTCCCCAAACAATTATTTTTCTCAATTAAATCCTGATGCAATGCTAAAACTTTTAAATACCTTCTAATATGCACGATCAATCATGAAGATACCTTTTATTGTTTGCATATGAATAATGATTAATTCAACACAATGCTCGTTTTTCTAATTACTTTTCTGTATGAATGAAAACCAAACTATCACAAGCAAGAGTCATACAAACAATACACCCTTTCTTGCAATCAAAACAAAAAGCGAAAAAAAGAGAAACAATCAAAGAAAAAACAAACTTCACACCCAAAAGAAGAATTTGAAGAACAATGATCTCAACTAAAATCGAGATGAAGAGGTCTGTAGGTCTTTGATGATCTTCACCAGGGTTTTTACTCAGTTAAGGAGAGAGAAAGACAATGCATGGGTCTTGGACTCTAATCAACAGAAAAACTCAGTAACAATAGTGAAGAAGGCTACAAAATCCAACTAATAAGATGTTTATTCTTCAAGCAAAAGCCATATGTCAAGGCTTAAAGGGAAGAAACATTGACTCACAAGGCTACTCAGCAGAAGGGACACAGAGGAAAAACCCAGAAAAAGCAATTTTGGGTGGTTTTTTGGCCTAAAAGAGGCTGGCGCTCTACTGCCAAAGGTAAGGAGCATTATAGCGCTCTGTGAAAGACTATGGGAGAGTGTTGGTGCTCTATTAACACTGGGATAGGGGCGCCAGGGTCTAAAACTCCCAAAAATGTCAAAAAATCAAAAAATTGCAATTCGATTCCGACAATTATGCTGAGTGTGATGAGGTGAGGAGCCAATCAGCTCATGAAACCATTCAAAAGAGGAGTGAACTAGGTCTGAAACAATCAAGGGATGGAACAAGGTCAATGAGAAGAAATCAAACAATAGGTTTTGATTTGAGGCTATCTCCCCAGTGGAGTCACCAGTTTCTGTTGTAGGAAAATCTCCCTGCAGATAGGTAGATTGCCTCTAAGAGCTTGACCCTAACACTAGACAGAAAATGCTTAACATGGACATTGACTTCCTTTCAAATCTATCTAAGATAACACAGGAGAAGGAAGGATAACAACAGTACCTTTTTATCGATGTTTTTCCCTTCATGCTCCTAGTTGCACTTCGATCCTTTTCTCCTCGCTGGATCCTGTGGACAAAACAAGATATGACCACTTCCTACTCTATTGATACTAGCTTGAAAACAGATCTATCAATTAACGATAAGTTCATGTGACATTATACACAAACTAGAAACAAATAGGCCAAGCATGTCATATTGATGAGAATAATGACAACAGTACTTACAATAGTAGATACGAATGCGACAACTTCGTCGGGTCCTCTTTTTCCAACCCTTGCCGGGAAGATCCACAACCTGGATAACAACAACTTCACTAATCACTCTCCTTTGGCTGACTGTGTGTTCTCTTCAAGATCATAAGTTTCATACCAACAGTTCTTCCCCCCTTACCACCATCAAGAGCTTGCTTATATAGGTTAAGAGGAGCTTAACCTCTTGAGTTATCTTTAGAAAAAGTGGGGAACCTCTTCCTTGGATCAGGGATCTCATGATGAAACCAAGAATTTGAGTGCAATAGCCTTCTAATCTTGAAATATCCTCCCCTTATTCTCCTCAATGGGCCAACAACTACCTCAGGTTAGGCAGCGCTCCTGAAAAAGGGGTATCAGAGCATTTTAGTGCTCCTTGAGTAGCTTAAGGGTAGCGCCAACGCTCCAAAAGTGAGGAGCGCTCCCTCAGAAGTGTTGAGAAGCATTATAACGCTCCCTGAGGCCTTGTAGGGGGGTGCCAGCGCTCCTAAGGCTGATGTAGAGGAGCGCTCCCCCTCAAATCCCTTGTTTCTGAGCTCTTTTCAGGTGTGAAGAGTCTTTTGACTTCAGTTAACCAATTCTCTTCCTTCAAACCAAGTAAATGAGATGTTTTAAGTGTCTCCTTAGTGTCATCATTAAGGCAATATGACTGAACAATGTTTGCGACACTTATGGACAACTTGCGACACTTGCGAAAGTTGTAAGGAAGATGCGACACTTACAACAATTGAGAGGAACATGCAACACTTATCCAGTTGAGTAAATTTGATGTGTAACAATTATCTCCTTTAATTAATTAATAACTCACTTTATTAATATCATTAATTCATGTTTGTTTAGTTAATAACTTGTTACCACAATTAATCCCCAAATTGATTTTGTATTTATAATTCTTTAACATTTATCCAACTAGGGTCATTACATACACCCACCCTTCAAGAAACTTCGTCCCGAAGTTAAGGTGTCTGATGGTACAAAGGAAAAGAGCATGGTTCACACATTCACAACAAGTGACTATCATTATCAGTAATGAAGTCAAGAAAGTTCATACATACTAGTGTATATGTACAAGAAATGCATGTGTAGCTAGTACATGCAAGTCTCGTGCATGTACTAATAATAAAAAACGGTCATCCTTTAGTAATATATGTGTGCATTCAATCCAGTCAACAAGACTAGTCTTTTATAAAAGACAACAATCAATCAATTGTTTGAGAAATTCTTTAATCACAATTATCCGATTTAACAATTTTATTTTAAACAACTGGGGGTTTAGTTTTGTAATAATGAATATTCATTTATACACATTTCTTTTTCTTTTCTTTTTTTTTNGAAGGGACGACATCAAATTCTACCACAGGACAGATCTCCATATAGTCTCAACTATTACTACTCATTCTTCCTCCCTAACCTACTTCCAAATCCATTCCTATCCATCCTCTGCTAGACTATCTTGGAGCGTCAACTATATTGACCTAACTCCAACTAGAACCCGTAAGTGGAAGTGTCGCTATCTCGACCAAGCTTCCCTAGCAGGCAACTGACAGCCATCATCACATGTCTTGGGGAGCATGAACTAGCACCGTTCTCCCGTGACTTCAGGTTTCAGAGGATACATGGTGGGAAATGCCTCCACCCCTTCTAATCATATCTAGGGTTCACACCCTACAATGGAGGATACACGGTGGGAAATACCTCCACCCGTCCTAATAGAACTAGGGTCAACACCCTACAATGGAGGATACACGGTGGGAAATACCTCCACCCCTCCTAACAGAACTAGGTCAACACCCTACAATGAAACATACAGGGGCACCATGTTTCTAGAGGTTTTGTCATCGTTTATTCGGTTTTGGGCAGTGTTAGTACCAAAAACATGCACTAGTCCACATATCATAACAATGCATCCAAATCAATTTAAATTCCACATACATGATTCATACCATAATGTTTCTCAGTTAATGGTCCTGACATCGACTTTCATCATCATTATCACTTGGCTATTTCATAGCCCATAACCTGCAGGTTAGTTTGTAACACAAACTCATACATTTCTATGCATTATCATCATATAATCGCATACCATCATCATTTCAATTTGGTATCCTCGTACCGATAAATTATCAAAGTTTCCAATTAGCATTAGATTTCATAATATACCATAATTCAAATTCTTCACCCATTCACAAGATCATCATTTGCTCAAAATAGACTGCATTGTATCAAACATCATTCTAATAGTATTTAAACATTCATTACTTTCACTTTCTCACAGTATGTCGCATCTTATACATCATCATCAATAATATTTAAACATTCGTAAAATTCATATTCACATAATAGATCGCATTACATGCATCACCATCAACAACATTTAAACATTCATAAAAGTTCATAAATTTTAAAGTTTAAGTGTATCACTTAATAGTTTCACTGTGACTAGAAAATAAAGTGTATAGGCCTCAGGTAATCCTGGCTGTCTAAGTCAAAAGGTGGTGTTACATACACCCCACCTTTGAGAAACATGTTCTCGAGGTAGTCAAAATAGTGAGGGATAGTCTCGCTGTAGTGTCTTGGCATATTCCCAAGTAGCAGATCATGGACTATACTTGTCCCACTGGACCTTAACTTGATCTACCAGACGATTCTTGAGCTGTCGGACTCTATGGTCCAATATACGTAACGGTTCTACCGTGAGGGTTCCCACGTCCGATACCTGCAATTCCTTCCAATTTAGTTTATGTGATTCATCAACAACATAATGGCATAAAATAGATACATGAAATACATTATGAGTTTTATGCAAATGGGGTGGCAGTGCGAGACGATAGGCAACGGGTCCGATTTTTTCTTGGACCCTAAATGGCCCTATAAACTGAGGTGAAAAATTTTTCCCCTTCCCAAACCGTATGGTACTCTTATTAGGCTTGATACGAATGAAAACCTGATCTCCCACTTCATAACTTTGGTCGACCCTGTGTGCATCTGCATAGCTTTTCTGCCTATCCTATGCTTCCTTTAATCTCTGTCTAATTTGGATCACTTGTTCCTCCATTTCTTGAATCAATTCTGGCCCAACTGTTACTTGGTCTTGTAGTCTATCCCAACTCAATGGTGTTCTGCATGGCCTCCCATACAAATCTGTATGGTGGCATTCCAATGGAACTATGATAACTGTTATTGTAAGCAAACTGTACCAAAGGTAGGTACTTCTCCCACTGGTTTTGATTATCCATTACATACATCCTAAGCATGTCTTCCATGACTTAATTTACTCTCTCAGTTTTCCCATCTGTTTTAGGATGATAAGTTATGATTAAGTTCAATTGAGTCCCCAATGCTGACTGTAAACTTGTCCAAAATCTAGAAGTGAATCTGGAGTCCCTATCTGAAATAATCTTCTTTGGTATCCCGTGTAAACGGATAACTTCGCTTATGAACACTCGTGCCACATCAGTAACATTGTAAGTGTCTCTAACTGGAATGAAATGAGCACTCTTGGTTAACTTATCCACTATCACAAGAATGGAATTGTGTCTATGAGATGTGAGCGGCAACCCTACAACAAAATCCATAGAGATGACTTCCCACTTGGACATAGCAACATCATGCGGTTGTAGGAGGCCTGTCGGGTGATGGTGGTCGGCTTTCACCTATTGACACTCTAGGCATTTGGCGATGAAATGAAATACATCGCACTTCATACCTACCCAAAAGAAGAGCTTCTTCATATCTGCATACATTTTCTTCACACCCGGATGCCCACAATAAAGTGATCTATGGGATTCCTTTAGTATGATGCTTCGAATATCCCCATTCTCAGGGATGTACATCCTTCCGCAATATCTTAACAGTCCATCTGTTTCCAGGCTATATCCCTCGTACTTTGGAACTAACTGCCTCCCACACTGGAGGTTTGAAGTAACCTTTAAATACTAACTGTCTCCTGGTAGTTGTGTCAACACATGTTCCCTCAGATTGACCTTTAAGGTTACCAAGGAGAAGATACGTGGTCTCCTACTCAAGGCATATGCGACCACATTTTCCTTTCCCTTTACATATGAAATACCAAAATCGTACTCACTCATAAACACACTCCATCGCCTTTGCCTGGCATTCAGATCTCTTTGAGTGAAGAGATGTTTTAAGCTTTGATGGTCCATTTTAAGCTCAAAGTTTCACCCCAAAAGATAGTGCCTCCAAAGTTTCAGAGCTAGCATTACAACTGCTAATTCTAAATCATGAGTCACATATAATTCCTCATGTTTCTTCAACTTTGTTGATGCATAAGCTATCACTCCTCCATCTTGCATTAGCACGGCCCCCAACCCTTGTTTCGAGGCATCCGTGCAAACCGTGAAGTCCTTTTCCATATCTGACACTCGTAGAATTGGCGCACTAGTTAGTAATCTCTTAAGTTCAATGAATGCACTATAACATTCTTCTGTCCATTCATACCTGATCCTCTTGCATTGCAAAGTGGTGATGGGTTTCTCTATTTTTGAGAATCCTTCCACAAATCTCTGGTAATAACCCGCTAGCCCCATGAAGCTTCTCACCTCATGGGCATTTTTCGACAGTGGCCATTCCATAATGGTCTTTACCTTTTCTGGGTCCATAGAGATTCCTTTGCCAGAAATGATGTGACCTAAATAGTGGATTTATTTCTGGAAGAAGGAACACTTCGACAACTTCCGATACAATTTGTTCTCTCTAAGGCAAGACAACACTATTCGCAAGTGTTCCTCGTGTTCTCTTTCATTCTTGGAATAGATGAGAATGTCATCTAGAAAAACTTGTACAAATCAATCTAAGTACTTCCGGAATATGACGTTCATGAGGCTCATGAATACTGCTGGCGCATTAGTCAAACCGAAAGGTACTACAAAAAACTCGTAATGTCCAAACCGAGTCCAAAAGGCAGTTTTTAGGATATCACCTTCCTTAATCCTTAACTGATGATACCCTGATCGTAAATCGATCTTTGAGAATACCGCTTCTCCCTTCATTTGATCGAAGAGGTCATCTATTCGCGGCATTGGGTACCTATTTTTCATTGTAGCATGGTTCAAGTCCTTGTAGTCTATACACAGTCGTAAGGATCCATCCTTCTTCTTTAGAAAAATTACCGGTGCGCCCAAAGGTGAGACACTGGGCCTTACTAGCCCTAAGTCTAGTAACTCCTTCAACTGCATTTGCAATTCACAAATTTCTGGTGTCGTCATCCGATATGAAGTCTTAGATATTGGTTCTGCACTAAGTTTATCTCAATAATAAAATCAAGCTCCCTCTCAGGAGGTAACCCTGGTAGCTCGTTCAAAAAAACATCCTGAAATTCTGACAATATCGGGTACTGATCTAATAAGGGTCCCTTCCTTTCATTCATTGCTTCCACTACATAAAGTCGACACCCTTTCCTCCATCATCGCTTGACCTTCATAATTGATATAAAGTGTAATGACACTTTTCTCTGTACACCCTGGATCTCTACTGGTTTTCCTTCATCATCGACACAAAGCACCCTCTTTGTGAAACAATCTACCAAAGCTCGATGAGCTGCTAACCAATCCATTCCAATGATTAGGTCATACGCCCCAAGAGCAGTGACGTATACATTTAACCTGGTAGTGGACACTCCTAGGTCTACTATGCAATTATCGACACTAGGTCCTACAGCTTGTTTTTCCCCCGAAGCCATCTCGACTTGTTTAAAGTCATCATGCTCGTAGGCTACCAACCCACTCTTTTCTAATGCAGATGGTGAAATGAAACTATCTATTGCACCAGAATCAAACAAAATCTTAACATTGACATGATTTAGCGTACTTGATGACTCCACCACTGTGGATTGATGTTCGACCTGGCGGTTATTAACCGATGTGTAAATCTTGTGGCTTCTACTTGATCTCCCCATCGGTGCCTTTCCCTCTCTATGCATAAACCGTGATTGTAACTCTGAGTAGTCACGCTGGTAATGGGGTCCCCCGCAACCCCAACAGGTGACACCAGGTTGAACCTGTGAATTGTTATGTGATTTCCTTTAAAATTTGTTCCTTCCCCTGGAACCCCTGCCTCTACTAGTTGTTCCCCCAGATGGTCGTGGACCTGTTTGCACCGTTGGCGATGAACGAGATGCTGCACTAGCTGCCATTGAAATCCCTACAGCTACTGTCCTTGGCATGGACCTGTTACAGTAAGGTGGTGGCCTTGAGCCCCCTCCCCTAGGAAATGTCCTCCGGGTCTTTCCTATGAATCCTGGGCGATGCAGAAATGTCGATCTTGTACCCCTGGTTAAGTTCATATGTTCTTCCGCGTATCGCGCATTTTCCACCGCCTCCACTACTGAAGACGGTTTCCACATCTGCACCATAGCTCTTATCTTCGGGTTCAATCCATAGACGAAGCGATCTGCCTGTTGTTGGTCGTTATCCATATACGACACATATTTGACTAGTTCCATAAACCTGATCTCATATTCTTCTACAGTTCTATTTCCTTGTATTAAGGCATGAAATTCCCCTACCTGTTGTTCCTCGTAGTATGTTGGTAGATATTTCCTTCGGAACCTCTCCTCGAAAAGTTCCCAAGATATCGTGTCTGGTGTAAGGTGCAGTTGTCTTTTCAAGTTGCCCCACCAGTTCAAGGCACTGTCTCTTAACTAAAAAATTGCAATCTTTGCCTTCGAGTTGGATGCATAGTCCCTTAAGAAAAAACACCTTGTCATGCCTTCCAACCATGTTTCCGCACGTTCACTGGTGCGACCTTCGGCAAACTCCAGAAGTTTGATCTTCTGTAACTCTCGTGTGATTTCTTCAGGTGGAAGTCCTCCCCCTGAATCCCTTGATGCTTCTGGATTACCCATTCCATATGGTGGAGGTTCCACTTCAGTACCTGTCAGTTGGCACCCGTTTAAAGTCTCGTTGATGGATTCCAATCAGCGCAGTATGAGGGCTAGTTTGGACGATGGTAGTGGTGGTGTTGGTGGTGGTGTTGGCGGAGCCCATGACAACACTCCCCTACCTCGACCCCTCTGAGTCCTAACCATCTTGTATACATTAACCTGCATCACCCCAAAGTTGTCAGGGTGAGTTTAAGGACATTTCAAATTGGTGCTACTTAAACTTAGAAACAGGGTTAGGCGTAAGTTTTCTTTACTTGTCTGTAAACAGACATTACTCCATTAGGGGATTGGCTAGGTTTGGGTTAGGATTAAGCGTCTAAGCTTGGTTTATTTTCCCTTGCGAAAAGAATTATTGGTTCCTTCGTCCTGTAGCTACGTTAGCCTGGTGATTTGCTCATCACTTCCTATGTTTACTCTCCTGGTGCATACAACACCTCCTTCCTGCTTGTCCTTGTCTAAGCCCTAACATCATTAATTAACTTTAAGGTAGATTAACCTTACTCTTAATAAAATAATAATTTGAAAATTATTATTGATTTAACCCAAATTAACTTTACTTTAATTTAAGCTAACTTGACCTTTATATATATATATATAAATAATTTATACTAAATTATTTAATTTATTTTAAATTATTTTTTAACACTTTTAAACTATATATTAATAATTAAACGTACTCACAAGGGTTTGGGAATGCATGGGTTCCACATGCCAGCCTGGCTTCCTCAATCTCCCTCATATCTAACTCCAACATTCTACACCTATCATCTCTTTGAATCCCTACGCGTCCTTCCACTGTCCCACCTTCTCATCCCCTAGGAATTTCCTCGCATCATTCTTTCTCCTCCACAGATATGTTTTTGCTCTGTTCAGAGGTTTCCAAGATATCCCTTGCCATGGCTCACATCCTCACCGTTGTTTTGAGCACTTCAATAGCACTGGTGATTGCTGTATCTGCTCCAGTTCGTTCTGTAGAAACATAGTATATTGATGTGGTCACTGACAAGATCCAGGATTTGGAGTCCAGTCCCTTTGAAGTGTTGGGAACTAATCCCCTGTCTGTACACTTTGCAGAGTTCACCCTCAGGTATGGTAAGAGGTATGATTCAGTCTGCCAGCTTGTGCACAGTCTTAGTACCTTCGTGAAGAACGTGGAGTTAATCGAGTCAAGAAATTGCATAACCCTTCCTTATACGGTGGTAATTTTCTATTTTTGCAGTGTGAAATAAGAATGATTTGATTGTAATTCCAGTGTTGGATGGATTTTACTGTTCTGTCTTCAGTTTATTTCTTTTGTATATAAAAAAATTCATTCATCTATGTAAACCTATTGTTATATGCATATAGATGTTGTTATATGCATATACAGGATCGTTCAACTTCATCAACCGAGCTGAGCGGCTCTACGGATTTCCCCCTGGGAGTCACTAGTCAATATCCAACCCACAGGTCGTTCCCATTTCTTCATGGCCTCTGCCCTGGGACTGTGCCCAAATTCCCTTTACGAATCCTGTTTATCGGGCCTCGGGGTTTCGTAATCCCCAATGTCGAGAATTCCTATTCCTTCAAACTCCTGATTGCAGATTCCCGATACGGTACTTTATGTGCTAGCCTATGGGCTAGACACCTATCTCATATGACCATCGTCCCATGTGACCCCAGCCCTATCCTTCATCGAAGTTTTGGGGTTCTAAATGTCGAACCTCACAAGTCCTTAGGACTCACAATTCTCCGATCCCCGATATGCTTCTAGCGCATTAGCCCTCCAAGCTATGCCCGTGGTCCACACAGCCTCTCCTTGTGACTGCAGTCTTGTCCTTTATCAGGATTTCAGGGTTTTTATCACCCTGATACCCCTGTCCACGGGATCTACGATCCCCAATATTCCGATGCAATCCCTTCAGACTTTATCCCCTCCAGGCTATGTTCTGGTCCCATATGACCCTTTCCCATGTGACCACCGTCATACACCCTGTCGGGATTTGGGGTTTCGCGACTTTCACTGTCACGAACCTCTGCCCTTGCAGTCTCCCGATTATTGATATACTGATGCATTACTTGTGCATGAGCCCTTCGAGCTAAGTCATTGGTCCATATGACCATTATACCACAAGGCGACAGCCTTGTCCCTTATCGGGGTTCGGACATCGCAATATCATAATGTATGAACCCCACGTCTAGGTGATTCGCGATATCCCGATACCCGATATGCCTCTTCCTTGCACATTACCCTTTTCCGGTTATACTTAGGTCCATGTGACCTGTTCTGGTGTGACCGCTGCCGTATGCCTCCCTTAAAATTTTATTTAAGTGGGTTACAACTTAACTTTTTGCGAGTTTAAAGGTTAATGAAATCGAGATTTGGGGTTTCCCGTAACCAAGGGCCGATGTAATTTGAATCACGAAATCCCGATCTCTGATTTCGTGATGTGCTTAAGTCTTAATCAAAACATCAGTTAATTAATTCTTTTAACGAAGGTTTAATAGTTAAGTTAATTACGTCGCGTTTTGGGGTTTGCGATTTCGTAGTGCGTGGACACTTTGTCCACGAAACTTGCGATATCCCGATCTGTGATGCAATATACCACCTGTCCATTGTTTACCCTTCCATGGGCCCCGTGGTCCCTTCACCCATCGAGAAATTGCGTTTAGTGATTTCATAATACATGGATACCTTGTCCACGGGATCTGTAATTTCCCGATCCACGATGGCCCGATGGACGACCTCCTGTCGGGACTTTTCCTAATGGCTCTGATCACTGCCACGCGTCCTTAGAATGGACGGTCTTGATCATCTCTCACTATTTTGGGTTTCTCAATACTCCGATGACAAAAGTCTTCTGTCAACTCGAAGCCTCGGTAGCCGATATATCGACGGGTTGTTTGATCCCCGCCACGTGTCCCTTCAAGCGGACAGTGCAGATCATTCCTGCTATTTTGAGACTTGGATTGTCCCGATTTCCGCAACCTCGTGACTTCCGATTTTGCGAACTCCGATATCCCAATGCCCTCACACCTCTCATCGGGATTTCTCCTCCTGTATCCCTTGAGGGATTAACTCCCTCGCAACTCCTTGTAGATCCAATGGCTGTCGGGTATCTTCCTGAGATCTGACGGCTCAGATCCATTCTCCTGCGTAATGGACAACTCTCCTTTGGGATAATGATCAGTTGCATGAAACTCTAAGCGATGTAGAAATTTCTCTCTTGGCATGGTTAAAATTTATATTGGCCTATTGTTCTTGAGATTTTTACCTTAATTAAAATTTGTCGAGGCTAACACAGGCAAGTAGTTTACATACTTCCTGTGTGATACAAGTCTTCCAAATCTCCCTTTTTCCTACTGCACATTGGCAGCTCCTCATTTAGGTAAGTTCGAGATGAAGTAGGCCTTTTCAAGGTCTTGCAAAAGTCCTATTGCATTTTATATAGTATAACTCGTGTAGTTATTGAATCTTACCAACTTCAAGCCTTAGATAGAAGTTTTCCCTCGACATTTTCGTCGATTTCAGGTGTCAATCTTACTCAAAACTTCATGGAAAGGTATTGTTCAAATAAAATTATATTACCAGCTCTCTTTTCGTGCTTAATAACTTTATCAGGTTGTTTTAAGGGTAGCCATTTCGTGGGAAGTGATCCTTCAACTATCCAGTTTGCTGCCACTTATTTTAAAAGGGTGTTCCTTTAAATATTCAGACTAAGACTGTATTATCCATTCACGATCCAGTTAAAGGGTATTGCCTAAAGCTGTCGCTTGTGACATATGAGATTATTTGCTTGGGTGATGTAGGGGTGCTACCTGTATATTTTCGGATACTGTATCAGTCATATCGGGTCAAGCTGAATGTGTTTTGTTTGTAGTTTTAGTGTAGCTGGAGTTAACACATGGGGTTTTGGCCCTTAGGCCCAAATTTCGAACTAAGGCTCTGATACCATATGCAACAACCAAATATATTTTCTAAACATCATTAATTAACTTTAGCAATTTATTTAATAAACCGAGAAAATAACTTCGTAGAAAAATATTGTCTTTCATAACAACAACTTCAGTAACTTAAATTTATCAATGAATAATGTTTTCATGGTAGAATGAAATAAACACATAATTTAACAGAGTACCTGGTTCTGATGCTAATTCCTGTTGTCTTGCTGCCTTATTGTTGCTTTTCTATTTCCTGATACACAGACCAATACTGCCACAAACAAAATAACTGCCCAAAATCTATTGTCCACCCTGCCAACTAGGAGAACTACCTAGCTCGAGGATATCTATGGATATCCTGGCCCCTGTGCCCAAAACCTCCAGCAACTCGGTGCCTCTCCTGATCAAAAGTGTCACAACCAGCAATCTCGTGCCTCAATCTGATCACATGTCACAACAAAACTCTCTGCTCACAGCAAATCTCCTCATCCTCCCAGAATCCATCCTTCGTCCAATGCCCCTTCCGTAATCCTCCCTACCTCCCTTATCCCTCCTTCACCGACTCCTCCTTTACTTATTAACTGCCCTCGTTAATGTCCCTCGACCTCCATACTCCTTCCTTTAATGTTTTATCTTCTTGGGGCTACCAGCTTATCCCTTGCTGGTTACATAACCATTTTATAATATTTATCATGGATCTCTTAGATTTATTTCTCGGGTCATTAAATGTGATCTGTAGTTAAATAATTAATTAATAAATCACAATTATCTCCTTTAATTAATTAATAACTCACTTTATTAATATCATTAATTCATCTTTGTTTAGTTAATAACTTGTTACCACAATTAATCCCCAAATTGATTTTGTCTTTATATTTCTTTAACATTTATCCAACTAGGGTCGTTACAAGACACAACACACACACTGAGGAAGAAGCCACACAGGTAGGATCTGGAGGTGGTGACAGAGATGAGGATGATGATTTGACAAAATATATGGTTTATTTTCCTAAAGCAAGATGTTTGACCAGCACAGGGACTCTTAAGGGAACATTTATGGTCAACAAGGAAGGGCTTCCATTAAAGCAAGTTAAAGTCCCAAGTAATTTTTAAAATTTTAATTGTTTCATGTTCTCTATGTAGACAAATATAAATCATCTAAATTATTATTTTTAAGTTAATAATGATATAATCATTTTGTTAGTAGGGAATAATGATTTTAATAGGTCCTTGGAGAATAACGAGTTGTTGATTTTTGGGCCCACCATATGGGAGAGGTGGAATTCCCAGAATTCCAACATCAAAAAATAATTGATGGATTATCTTGAAAGACCTTGGCCACCGCTGCAACTAGCCAATATTTAAAATATACGTGAGAAACATATAGGAAGGACTTGAAACAAAATGATAGGTACGTGTGTCCTTTGATGATTCTAGAGAGGGAGTGGAAGGTCCTCATTGAGGACTCAAAAGAGAATAAATTGATAGATGAAGGAAAAACACCCTCTAGTCCCAAAAGGTAAATTACAATTTCAATTCAATACCTTCAATTTTTTTTAGATGTAAATAAAATTGTCATATATATTAACATACTTGAAACTTTTGATGATAGGTTGAATGAAACGTCAAAGGAAACAAAAGAAAGATTTTCCAAATGTGTCAAGCATAGGCTAGGCTAGGGTGACTACTTGAAGTTGAAGTCACGAATTGTAAGTACGTAAATATCTTAATTGTATCACCTTACAACTTTTAGGTAATTGCAGCGAATAAAATTAAAAATACATACTCGTATGCAATGCAAGGTGATAAGTTTGGTACTGAAACCATGGAGGAATACCTCCATCTTGGTTAGAATTACGACTATAAAGTTGTAGTTGAACACTGAAAAAGCTTGGGGAAGATACCAGGAACCACTTTGAAGGATAAGGTAAATAAAATTCAATCCACATTAACCTTTATTATTAATATAATACATTCATGCCTCGGATGGGGTGACACAAAGCTATAGGGAGACAGGTGGATCCGCACCCGGCCCTGGCATAAATGTCGACGGCTGCCACCCACGAGCATGACTTAACGATGGGGGACGGCCATCACTGTAGTTTCAGGATGGAGGGACCTTTCCCTCGAGCGACAATGTACGATTTCAGTGTTTCAGTAATGGCAAAGGTTAATTGTGAGAGGATGGCCTTGGCTCCTGTTCATTTCATTTTCAATTCGCCCGGTAAGAGCAGGTCTGCACCCGCCAAGGCCCTGTTTACAGCCCGAATGCTCTGTTGGGGTCTGGCTTTCATCGAGACTGATCTCGCTTGCCTGCGATTCATACCTGCAATTGCTCTTCTGCCTCCACCGGCAATTACTTTGCACCCTCTCCATGGCTCGAAAGAGAGGTAAGCCTCGCCGTGGCTCGGCCTGGGAGGCGCATAAGGCGCAGCGGCTTCGTAAGGAACAACTCAAATGGGCCTTGGCTCATACAACTTCAATTCTTTGAAAGAAAGCCAGAGAAGAGAAACAGGCTCGGCTTGCCACCATCGCTCAGTCTAGAGCTGGATGCAGCCGTGATGTCAAGGATATTGCGCTGGGAGCGAGGCAGGAAGTTGGAACTGAGGAGGATTTTCCCCCTGCATTGTGGAGGAAATCCTATTTGTGGAGGACCTGACGACCATGGAGTTCACCCGAGTGGCAACTAAGAGGGAGGACTGCAAGCCCACTCCGGCACTGGTTGATTACATCCCCGGATGTATCGTGGAGGAAATACCCTAGCCTGGTGATGATAATTGCAGTTTCCATAATGCGGGAACGAAGGTTGCAGAAGATGCTATGGAACAACGGCTGTTAGATGCGGGTTCTGGAGCGGCAGTGGACAAGGGTGGTAGCGTGCATGGCTCACTCATCCGGGATGAACTCCTAGCTCTCATTTTTGACCTCCGCGGACACTTGGCTGATCTGGAGTATCGGGCCCTATGCATGGGTCAGAGAATGGACATGCTCCTCGATGCATTCTCCAATGCACAAACCAAGCATAAATGTCCACTCTGCTCGCAAGCTTTTGCCATCCTGGTTGGGACCACGCGGCCGACAGGCAAGGATGACAGGTCACCAGGCACCTAGGTTTTTATGTTCTCTTGGTTCTTAGTTTTTATGTTACTGTTTTTATATGAACTTATACCAAAGACATCTGTCCTAGTTTCCTCCGAGCAGGACAGATGCCACTCCGTTTTTATGTTTCCCAATGCTATTGCTACTCACTCCCTATACATGTTGGTTTCCATTAATCGGCAGCATTTTGGGTGATACCAGACCTACTCTTTTGTATAACTCTGTAAAATTTTTGTCTATCTAATATAGCAGGATCCACACTTTTTTATTTAAAAAAAAATATATAATACATTCATGTTGGATATTATTAATATTTACAACTTTGTTTTAATCAGGGGAGAAACATTGTCAACGAATGCAATAGTATTGGAGAGCATTACATTGATAGAAATTTGCAACCAAAATATGGTTCTCCCGTGCAGTCCCAATTTTCCATGAGGGTGAAGCCCCACAATGGTGCTACGACCGAGCTGGCACATGGCGGTAATATGGTTGTATTTTAATCATATACTTAATAATTTTGTAGTTATACATTTTGTACTTCTATTTTTTTTACTTATACATTTATGATTTTCCTTATAAAATTTATGGTATTAATGGAAGAGAATGTTGTACTTGAGTCTCATACAATTTAAGAGGAACATGCAAGGGAAACCATTCCAATGGTGCCGACTAGTGCACTAGATAAATAATGACATTGTAGGTGTTTTTTTTAATATTAATGAACTAGTTCAATGATATTTAAAAGTTGGCCATTTACATTTTGTCTTTTTTTGTTTTGTATGTGATGCCTCATCACAACATCCTCCATTACTAGGCATGCTCTACGTGAGAGGATGAAATCACAATCAGATTTTGAAGAGCACCCAGAGAACGAAGATGAAGTTATTGATGAAATTATTAGGAACTATAGAGCTAAGAAGAAGAGCCAGACTAAAAGTACTAAATTATTATGTACATGAATATTTTAATAAATATTTGTTATAAAATCTATTTTCACCATATTCCACTCACTCCAAATGGATCAAGAAAACATTTTATTTCATTGTAAACAGTTGTGAATATTTCTATGTATATATGCTTGTTTTTGCTATAAATATTTGAATAGATTTATATGTTGGGTATTGGGGAATTGATAGTGATGTGAGGGAGGGGGGAGGGGCCATAAGATCTTCCTCCTTCACATGGTTGGCCCTATTCAGTAGAAAATAATTTATTGGAATCGTTTAATATTGGAGCAAGCCTCCATTGATCTAAAGAAGAAAGAACAAAGTCAATGTTGACTTCATTGCTGCTACTTCAAATCAAGGGACACAGTTTGATCAAATATTAGACGCGTGGCTCCAATAAATTATTCTTGAAACCAAGAGAATATCATTCAGGTATGTTCCGACACTCTCATAAAAATGCATCTTAGAGTAAATAATGCGCTACAAATATGACTTGTATTGATTTTTTAGATATTTATGGAGGTTGAATGATTTTGGTAGGTACTTTAAGATCTTTCTTCGTCAATGGAGGAAAGCTCAAGAATAACATAGGTTCATACAACTGAAGAGAAACACACAGGTTCAACCATCCGACTATATTGTTGACTAGTTCATCAGATCAGGTGTTATTTCTCCTTTCAACAAAGTTTATATAGCCATCAATTCTAGTTATGTTTAATTTTTTATGAATTGTTATGTTCGATTGCTAAATTTAAAAATGATCATTTAGGTATGTATATATTTTGATTATTTCCTCTATATATTATGGATATGTCAGTGTAGGTTTATGGTTAACGAATGGATAAATTCAAACATGAATGTACGGTTCACCATATCCATAATAAAATTATGGTTCCTTTTCCATCCCCATGCTAACACTAGTACATTTGGGTCAAATTATGACGATGTATTTGATAAAATTGCCAATTTATATTGTCGAGAGAATGACAAACAACAGACCCCATCAAACATCATTTCAGATGACGTCGCTTTTCTGACTCCATAGATATTGTCTCTATTGCAACTTTTTATGTGAACACATGTCATCTCAGATTTGATTGTCAAAACCCCATAAACTTATTTGTCATCTCGGATTTGAGTGTCAAAACCCCTTGAAAACGAACTCCAAACATACTCAATCCATAGATGAAAGGTATTACAACAACGTCATTTGATAGAGGAGGCTGAGAGATAGGGAAAACCCCATGACAACAATGTCCAGAGACAAAGAAGACCCGACAACTCCCCACAATGACAAAGGAGGACTTATTTGGCCACTATCTGACAATGACTACGTCATGGAGTGGAGACATTTTAGCTCCGAACATGCCGCCAACAATGGTAGTTTCTTTCTATCATGTTCATGTATTTTTAGCCTCTTAGAAGGGTTTTTATAAGGGTTTTTATCCTCTTAGAAGGGTTTTTAGAAGATCCCTCTATGAATTTCCCTTCCTTTATTACTCCTTCTTGAGTTTTACCTTGCATTTTTCATATGTAATTTCACAACGAAAACTAGGTATTGACTTACTGGTACCCTAACATGACTCCCCTTACTGATTTATGGGATTCCTCAATTTTTTTCTACAATCCATGACCAAACTAAATCTTGGTTCGATCGCTTGACCATCCCTCTATCTCAATCCTTTAGTTCCTTGAATCTTAGAACTATTGAAATTATTCCCTAAAAATTTCCTCAAACTTACACTTCAACCATCAAACAAGCCAAGAACGAATCATAAGAAAAAAAACAAACCAAGAACATGTCATTAATTCAATGTTGAGTTTGAGTAGTGCCGCCATTTTCCATTGATTAACAATAGGCCTGGTGTTATTATTTATAGATGGGGAAGGCTTCCATATTTGATACAATTTAAATTATTAGCTAGACATTGCTCAATAGGGTATTTACATGAGATAGGGTACTATTTGAAAAATCTATATGACTCCTTAGGATGCGATGCATTTGTTATTAAAAAAATCATAGATTTTTTTTTTTTTTTTGAGACATTGGGCATGTGAATGAATTGATAATTTACTAATTAAATCATTTTTGAATTCATTTTCCTCCTATTCCAAGGTCACAAAGGTCCTTACATGTGTGCTAAATCACCTTTATTTTTATTTTGAGTTAGCAAAAGTCATGGATAAAATTTAATTTAATGCTTATTAGGTACCAACATTCTTATAGAATTCACATAGAATGTTATCAATCCCCAATAGATATTTGTCATCATCCATTTCCATCAAATTAGATGTATTTCCATCAAATTTTTTTCCTAATTACACATACTCTCATGCTCAATTTATAGGTTACATGGTATAACATTGAGGCATGCAGGCATGGACGTCTTATGCTCTTCACTCATACTTTCTTCTCTATCCCCGCTTCTTCACTCTCTCTTTTTGTTTACCCCCCACTCTATCTCCCTGTCACACTTTGACACTATCTCTCTCTATCCCATCTCTTTGTCTTCCTCTCTGTCCCTCTCACACTCTCATTCATTCTAGCCTCTCTCCCATTCTATCCTTACCTCCCTTTCTTTCTCTCCTCCCTTATCTCACTCTTGTTTTCTCTCTCTGCTTCTCTCCCACTCCCTCTCTCTCTCCCCCTTTTACACTCTCTCCCTCTTTCTCTCTCACTCCACCCCTTGTTGGATCTCTCCCTCCCTCCCCTTGTCTCCCTCTCCCCTTATTACACATCTAGGTCACCCCATCAAAATAAAATATCATAATCATCATAAGTAATTCCTACCCTCCCAAACATTTTACGATAATCTCACTACATCCACACAACCAAAAGGTCATATGTCACTTTCATTCAATCCATCATTGTATAATCACTATTTATTTGTCACTCATTCACTCTCAATGATGGAGAGAGTGAATGGGAGACAAAGAAATAGTCACAAGACAATGATGGATTCAATGAAATGGACATATGATCGTTTGGAGGTGTGGATGCAGTGAAATCATGGTAAAAATGTTGGTGAAATCATGGTACAAAGTTATGGATACAACTCCAAATCACATATTTTGAAGAGGTACCAATTTTTAAATTTAATTATAATTTGCTAGTCATTTTTCAACATGAAGTATCTTTGTTTGAGAGAAAAACTTTAGATCAATCCTTCCTCTATTATCTTTCCATAGAAAGAAAAATTAATATATTCCATCGTCCTCATGGCTCGAGTTAATATAGGGTTAAGGATTGAGTATAAGTTATTCCTATGATTATATAGAGCTAGGGGGTTCTATGTCATGGTCTACATCAATCTCTACTTCAACTTATAAATCTATATCTATCTCTATGTGGTAGTCTAAGTCATGGTTTATGTCAAGAACTGGGTCTGGTGAGAAGATATTTGGAGGAATGGAACCTATCTAAATGAATATTATGACCGTTTGGAGGCTTGGATATTATGATATTGCAGTGCACCCAAATTGAAAGGACCGTTTGGAGGTGGAGAGATAGTGAGATTGAAATGAACCATTTGGAGGCCCAGGCATCATGAGATTGTAGTACACCTGATTTGAAATGACCGTTTGAGACATAATGGATTTGAGCATGTTTTTTTCTTATTATTTTTCAAATTCTAAACGGAAAAATCATTTTCATTCATTTCCCTTGAGCCCATACAACCCCTAGTTTTGTAATATTGGCTCTGATACCAATTGTATCATACCCAAGGACCCTTGTACACTATTGGGATTGTGGGGTACTTAAAATTTTTCTCAGCTTTTGTTGGGTATGTGTTATATTCTTTGCATGTGTGTGTGTGGTGTGTCAGATTCGACAACTGTGTCTGACAATCCCTCTAGTAGTTTTATTTGTGTCATGTGATCCGGGTTCTTTCCTAGGGGGGTCCCATGGGGGGGTAGGTATGCCCCCCCCCGAGTTACGCACAACATTTGGGGTAGTGCCTCGAAATTTGTTTTTGGATGGTTTTTGCTATTTTTAGTGGATTTTTCTATTTTTAGCGGTTTACTAAATTAATCCCAAATTAAGGGATTAGGGTTTTGGTATCTACGGAATACCTAAAAACATTGTATATATTTTATGGTGAATGGTGAAATTCGAGATAATGAATATAAGAAATGTTTTCTCGGTTGAGGGTTTCTAGTATAAAATCTCTTTTTACACTGTGTATGAGCCATTGATTAAGTTCTGTTTTGCTTAAGAATCTATATGCATTTATTTACTTCACAAGTTTAAAAATTACACCTTTGTCTTAATGGAAATGTTTATCCAACACCATAGAAGCCACGATGAAGGAGAGAGATCTCAATTTGAGGACATCCTATCTTCTCTTCATGTATTTTTTGTTTCTAATTCTTTTCTAGAGTTCTATTGGACTCTATTGATGTGAACATACAATATAATTCTCATAAATAACTGAATTCCTTAACAACTGTGAATATTTGTCCTAAAAAACGTGTAATAAATGATCTGAATACTCTGTGTATAAGGGATTCCATGAGGAAAGCGATTGAAAAAAAATACATTTGCACCTAATCTCATCATACTTGTATTGAATCCACTTCCATATCATGCTATAGTTGTGCTATTATTTTTCACTTATTAACCCGAGATCATACATTTCCGCATGCAATAAAGATCCATTCCACCTTCATTATCTTGGAAAAGAAGAGTTGGACTATTGCCGCTAGGGTTTTGAATTTTTTTCACAATGACAAATGTTGCACCATTTTGAAAATCTTCAACTACATTATAAAGAAACTTTGAAATATCTCCAAATTACCATTTGTGGGAAACCTCATTGGAATGGATGAATTTTGGATGTACTTGAACATGATACATGTCATCTGGTAAAGATAACTTTTGTTCATTTTGGACATCATAATCCCGAGCTCTCCAAAATTGATCAAAACTATTTTTCTTTGAGTTTATACCTGAACAGTTCAGTCAAAGGAAAAATTGATACAAATGATGTTCTCTTTGCAACATATTTTCTGATCTCCACCCCTTCAAAAAAAATATAGAATATAACCCGAATCATAATCTAATCTGATATGACACTCTAAAGGGTGCACTTCAATCTCACACCTTTCCATATGAAATGGTCATTTCAACTCGGGTGTACTGCAATCTCATGATGTCTAGTCCTCCAAACGGTTCATTGCAATCTCACAATCTCTCCACCTCCAAATGGTCCTCCTTTACACAATGATACAATTTTTCTCCTTTGTTACAAGATGGAAGCTAAGTAGTATGGATATCTATCTCAAGTAGAATAACATGGTTATACCAACTCCTCTCTTTAGTGCAAGACTCAATATAACCATCATAAACTAGAGGACAACTTAGGTCAAAGGGAGTGAGTTTTGGGGTTATGATGGGGTTGCAAAAATTAGAGCTTCCACCGAAACAAAATTAAGATAAAAAAAAATATCCTTAACATCCTTCTTGTATAAAAAGGTATCAAGATGTATTGAATTAGCTAATGAGAAGTGTGAACCATTATTTATCAAACTATATTTGGGGGAAACCCAAAGTTGATTAGATCCATCATTGGGAACTTTAGGCATCTTCTCACTTCCTGCTGGGAATAAAATGTCATCCAAATGGTAGGTTCCTAAGGGATAATCCTTTCTTAGTGCTTGGATTGACCCTTGGATATGTTCCTTGGTGGTTTATATAAGTCCCTAGATGTGTCTATGGCCCTTGGATGTGTTCTAGGGAATCCTTGCTTAGTGATTGGATTGATTCTTAGATGTGTTCCTTGGTTGTTGATATAAGTCCCTAGATGTGTTCTAGGGACCTTGGATGTTTTCTAGGGAAACCTTACCTAATGCATGGGGTGATCCTTGGTATTGTACCTTGGTGTATAAGACCCTATATGTTGTTTAATTCCCCCATATTTGTTCTGGGGAAACCGGGTCTTTGACAAGGTAGATATTGGTGTAATACCAAGATGTGTTGATGTGTGATCCTCTTCCTCTCACGGGATTGTCCCTGAGACCTAGGAGTGCCTATGAAGATGGGAATGACCACATTGTTGATGGACCCCCTTATGCAATGATGATAAATTTTATAGGTCATTATGTAACTCATGTGGACATGTTTTTCCATTTTGTACCCCCTCTTGACTTTATCTTAATTGGTACCCCCTTGTTGTTTTATGTGATTGAGGTTTTATTTATTTTATTGGGGTTTTATATTTGTTTATGATTTTTATAATTAATATTAATATTAATTGACATTTTAATTAATATTTATATTAATTAAATGTCAATATTTAATTATAATTTTAAATTTCCCTAACCCCTCTCCCTAACTATAAATAAGACCCTACCCTCTAGCATCCTATTAGAGTCACACTCACTCACTCCTCACTCTCATATTTGTTGCGGCTACATCAATTGTTCTCTCATGATGATGGTGTGGCCTCCTTTTTGGACTATCATTTCAGATCTAATTTTTTTGTTGTTGGTGCGGCCTCTCCATTTGATGTAACAATTTTAGACTTGAGTTTTGTGTTTTGGTGTGGCCTCTATATTTTATGTAACATTTTTAGATGTGATTTTTGTTGGTGAAACCTCTCCATTTGATGTAACAGTTTTATATCTGGGTTTGTTGGTGCAACCTCCCCATTTGGCGTAAAAATTTCAGATCTCAATTTTGTATGATCTTGGTATTGGTTGGGTACTACTCCTTGATTTTTTGTTGGTGCAAGAGATGATGAGGTGCCTCCCAAAAGCTTCCAGACCTATCCTTTTTGTGCATAGGTGTCTTCATTAGATTCCAAACCTACTAAAGTGATTGAGGAGCCTCCTTGTGGGTGTCGAGTCTCCCTTTTAGGGCCACGGACAAGAGTACAAGTGTCCTGGCCTCGTTTGTGGGTTGTCTCTTTGTTATATGAAGGTTGTGGACTCTTCTTCTAGATGCCATGTGTAGAGTTGAGGTCCTTGTGAGGTTTCCAATATTGTTGTCCCTTTTGTTGGAGTGTTTATCTAATGTTTCCTTTTTTTTAGTTATGGAGGGTTTGATATGGAATGTTTTTTATGGAGGGTTTGCTTGTTTGATATGGAGAGTTTTTTTGTCTCATTTTTTGGAGTTCGTGTTGTCCCTTCTTGTGGAGTACCTGGTTTTGTTTTATCATCTATGTTAAATACCTTGTCGTCCCTTCTTGTGGAGTACCTGCTACAGTTCTATTGTGATGGTCTATACCTTGGAAAAACTATTCGTAAGTCCTTATGACAGAGATCAAACCCTAGAGGTTTGATCCATGAACCTAAAACTATTTTTGAGCATATTATAAAGGTTTTCATACAAACATGTGACAGGTACATCTTTCTTAGATCGGGAGGTAAGATTGAGGTTTGTCTTTTCACTCAGAATTTTTTTTTATATTCAGAATTTAATTTTGATCTGTTTATTTATTTTCTCATATATGTTGATCTTGTGAACAGAAAAATAAAGAGGAATTATTTATTTCTATTTTTCCCTAACTACAACAATTTTACTATGAATTTGACCAAGGGAACACTACTCTAGGAAGCCTCCTCAGAACTTATTGTGACCATTCTTGTTTCTATTATTATCCTATACCAAACATCACTAAAAAATACAATGCCTAGAATCATACTAAGATCTCTATTACTAAGCTGTTGTTATGGAAACTACATAGTATGGCACTCAAATCATAACTCATATCTAGAACTTATCAAACTCACTATGAAGCTTATATATGATTATAGTGGTATCATTATTAGGAAGATACAATATGAATATTAAGACTAATTGTATTATTACTTGCATTATACCAATCTTATTGAGGCAATGAAATCAACTATTAACTATAAGCTAATCCATATTGAATGTAATCACATTGATTATGGATACTGTGTGTTCAATTCAAACTAAAATGACATGTTTAATTCAAACAAGTATTTTGATTTGAATAAATATTTAATATAACTAATAAGTATTGATCTGGTTTATTTAACTATGCTTCTACTGGTATGATTACATACTTATATGTATGATTTCCATTGCTTATGATGAACATGTTTATATGGTGAGTAATACAAGCCCATTCTTTATCCATGATAGTATCATTAACTTTATAACTACAACATGCAAGAGATTACAGTAATAAGGTAACCATTACTTATGCTTGATCTCTAATTACCGGTATTCCATATCCTTATGAGATGTAATAGAGTAATCATGCTTAATAGTCATAACAATATATGTAACATTATGGATACACTTAACCCATATGCTCTTTTCATTCCATATGAGTTATAACTCTGGTTATTTTATTTCAGTCAGTGCAAGCATGTATCAACCCTTGATGTAACCATATACTTTACTAGTGTATCACTCATGGAAATGAGCTATATATGATGACCTTTGTCATCTTTAACAGTAACACTCATGGAACTAGATAATGAGTTGATCACAACTTTCAATGATAAGCTAGAATATTGATAGAGATATAAGGATTGTGTGACATATGAGCACCGATATTAGTAGTAAAAGTGAAACTGGGCTTACATATTAGATGTAATCAATTACCATAACATATTGGAGTAAGTATGCTCATTGTTATAGTCAATGGATTGAAACCTATAATAATAGTAATCAAATATCATTATGGAATAAAGGTAATCCAATCTATGAATAGTGAATATTATAGGTTAATTATGTATATAAGGTAATATGACTACCCTAAATGCCAATGATTTCTATATCAGGACGTGTATCATACTAAAGAGCATGGATATAGGTGAGTAAAGGATGAACATAGTGTTGGATATATAGAAAGAGGCATATCAAAGCTCCTTATTACTAATATCCTAAGTAAAGTATAGATTATGGAAATACCGTACATTATGCTTATGCCGAGCTATTTACTAGTATTGACTCAAATAGGTTGGATTCCTGTAATAAACATACAGATCTAATAACATAGGTTCCAATGTGTGAACTTCATCATATTAAATAAGATAAGAGTATTATCCAGTTTCAAAGCTATGTCACTATCATATAACACTGATAATGAATATGGTAAATACATATACAGACTCAGAACATGAGCTTTATTGAGCTGTAATTAGGTTAGGTAAAGATCATGATTCATCAATAATAAATGGGATAGCATATATGAATAGAGTGATACGGCTTGGCTTATAGATATAACTTAAACCAGTATGAATAAGAAGAACATATATGATAACTCCATGTATTCTCCTAATTAGTGATATGACTCCAATTCAACCAATAATAGAGTAATACAAATACATATATGGAGTATATAGGGAATAACCTATAGAGTGAGTAGAGTTGGTTCGATCCTACTTAATATGGATATAATAAGGCTTGTGTAAAACTAGTAGCTAAAACAGGAAACATAGAGCAATCACAGCTTGTTAAGCATAGATCATCAATGGTAATAGCTCATACGCATTGGTTACATATTTATACACATCTAATACAGGGTACTTTTTTATCACTATCTCTAGCAGGTTCAATACTAACATTACACGGATTCAAGTTATTTCCATAAGTAATATCGAGCAACTTACTATCCAAGAACAACAATATGTGTTATCAATAGGAAATTATTCACTACATACTATCCATAATATACAAAAACTTAGTATCCAAGTAGAGAAGTAATCAATAGTAGCGACAATTCACTACATAGTTACCATAACAATCAAGAGCTCATAGTATTCAAGTGTATTGTAATCATTAGTACTATCACCTATATTATGCTACTAATTCCATTTCTTTGTCTATGTATATGTTATCTATAATTAATGACATATTCACAAAGAATAAAAATGAACATGTGTATTATGTTGTATTAGTATTTCCATTGCTTATATTTGAACCCATTAATCCTTGCATTCACAGGCTCATACGACTGATATGGTCACTCAATAAGGTCAAAAGAGGCAATAGGTAATGATAGTTCCAATACCATTATACTTATATCAATGGGATCCATAGTTCTATGAGTAATATGAGCTTATAATAGTAGTGTAACTCCAAGCCTAACTATAGTTGATACACTAACATTCAATATTATGGAAATAAGGTAAGTTATGTCCTTAACCATTGATTTCATACGGTGAGACTATGTTATTGCGTATAATTGTGTAAAAATGAGGTTTATTACTAGTATTGCAGTGGAACCCTTACATATATAACACTATAGGATACCCATAACCTTGTTTAATAGAGTTTCTTCTACTAATGTATGTGCTATCAAGCTTAAAGATGTAAGAAATTACAAATATAATTTGTTCCATAACAATGGTGTTACATAGATAAGCTTATGTTATGCTACCCTGTGAACAATAAGGGTTACTTATTAGGCATATTCCAGCTCTAATATAGTCTTAATATGAGTAATAATGAGCTTTATACTTGTGATAAGTGATAAAGTGTATCAATCCCATAGATATTCAGAATAAACAAAGGTTACTTATCCATATTTCACTTGTACTAAGCTATACCATCTTGTATATTCTCATAAGGTGTTTTCTTCTACATATGTGATTCGATAATGAAGATGTGTTATAAGCTATATTATGTAGCTAAGAGTTGTTTGTAATAGAAGTGGTATGATGATTCCTGCTTCATTTCCCATTGCTTATTGAAAGTGTTCCTGCTTGTACTCATATCTTTATAGTATTGATTATGATAATACATATACTAATAAGTGTTATTCCAATGAGCTTAATGTGCATAAATAACCAATACATGTAATGATTATAAGTGATTCTAGCTTTACTAATATAAGTAGAGTAATGGGCTTGAAACACATATTATTTTATACAGGTAATACGTGATTGTAGTACTAGCTACTGATGGTTCCATATATGTTGAAGGCTTAGATACCGGTATAATCATTACATATATAAAATGGTTACAAGGTTTTTAATACTAGAACTCTAACCAAGGATCATTGGTAGTCATACCATCTTATGATATAACCTATGATTCTAGTCATCAGCTTATCATAAAAAAGGTATATAAGGGGTAAAGCAGTACCAAGATATTATACTGGTATGGATACTATATATTCCTAATTACTCGTCTTAGTAAATCTATACTATTTATCCATAATATATAGTGTAGTATTCCCATAAAAAAAAGAGACCTTTTTTCTTGTAGGTAAACATAGTACTATCTCCATTATATTCATGATATTCAATTAATTCTCTCTTATTATGAACCATTATGTAGATTTTACAAGCTACTTATATCCATAATGCACCAGCTATAACCAATCATCATGGTTGTTCTTGTATCTCATGTTTAAGCTTCGTAATATGAAGATAGAACGTAAGATTGATTAGACTAGTAAGCTTGTATTCATGATAGCTATGATTACCATATGTTGCAGTTACTACTATATCCCTTATATTACTGGTATTATATTCCATGTATTTACACACAGCTCCTCAGTAATCACTGTAATGCCCATGATGTTGATATACTTATTGCAATCATTCTATCATATTCAATGATTACCATTCATTGTATTCCTATGGTCTGGATACGTGATGAACCAGTCTCAATACTATTATGACAAGTAAGTAGTGTGATTCATAAGCTATGATAGTAGTACTCTTCGCATATTTGTAAGGATTACTAGGTGCACTGTATCCAATAAGGTTAAGTAATCTCTTCATAAGTAATGATACCATGTTACTACTATGATCTATATGGAAATGTGATTGCCTTGTTTCTCTAATAATATACCATTACAAGTTACGAGTCATATTGCTTTCCCTTATTCATTCCTATTCAACGGTAAAACTACTACTAGAACCATTCTAATTTGGCGGTAGAGGTTATACAAGCATTTCATGAATGATTTCCATTTAATTTATACTCATATGAACCAACAGAATGGAGTAGTAATACCTATATATTCTTATTTACTCGTATGGTGTGATGTATGTACCTGATGAGTGTAATGAATATGGAATAAAGGGGCATTAAAATTACCACATATAGGTGAATGGAAATAAGCTTACATCATATGTGTACAAAGCTCCTTGTATCTCATATGTAGAAACAAAAGTAAATCCCATGAATCACTTCTATTACCATAAGTTGATAGGTATGAATATTGTATGATCACAATAGTATGAGTTCCATATTCTTGAATAGGGATAGATCATTAAATGCATATATAAAGGGCATAGATTATGTAAATAAGCATGTAATATATAACTGATATGGAACCAATGTAAGTTGTAAGTGATATGTTTAACCTTAGGTATTATGTGTAATTATTCATATAGTTCATATTTTATTACATAGCTTTCACTATATTTACCTAATATTGGTTCAACTATAACATAGACAAGAGTGTAATCTCCATAGTAATAATCGTAACTAAGATATCGTAATAATAGGTGATTACTATCATATTCAATGTATAGGTTGTGTATACCAATACATATCACATGCTCGTATTGATTACTATGATTCCCAACTTAAGTACAATATACACATTACTATTAACGTGTGTAATTGATTACAGATAAACACATAGGGTTAAGATTAACAACACATATAAGCTTATCATGGTGTTATGATATGAAAGTTTTGAAGTAAGACCATGGAAACGTATGATCTTATATCGAGTAATCAAATAGGTACAAAGTATATATATTGATCTCATTACCTTATCATAGGTAACTAGTAGAGATAATGGTATAAGTATTATCCTGTTCATTAAGTCGATATAAAAAGGGTAACATAACAATTATATGGGATTATCATATGTATTAATACATATTCAATGATTACATCTATTTTTATTAGTATCACTAAACAAGTTTTTCACTATATACCCTTATTAGGATGATACAAGGGAATTACTTCATTTTAAAATTTTCTAGTTGCAAAATTTAAAAATATCAAATATATATATATATATATATATATATATATATATATATATATATATATATATATATATATATATATATATNATATTTATATGACATCGAAATTGCGATGTATGGTAACGTCGCTCCCATGGAACATATGTCGGATATATATATCTGGTCATCGATTGAGCGATATTACCATACATCGTAATTGTGATGCATGGTAACATAGCTCCCATGGCACATACGTCAGAGATATATAGCTAGTCGTCGATTGAGAAACATGATCATAAGTATTAATTGCGAAGTATGGTAATTTCGCTCCCATGGAACATACGTCGGAGAAATATAGTTGGTCATTAGTTGAAGAATGTTACCATAAGTTGGAATTGTGACGTATGGTAATGTTGCTCCCATGGCACATATGCCAGAGATATATAGTTGGTCGTCGGTTCAGAGACATTACCATAAGTTAGAATTGTGACGTATGGTAGTGTCACTCCCTTAGTGTCCATGCAGTGGAGACCAATGAAATGGGACATTGAAATTTCGATGTCTCTTACGTCGATGTAGCGACGACTATATGGGGTTTGGATAGTCAAATCCGAGATGACACATGTCCACATGAAACGTCGCAATAGAGACGATATTTGTGACGTCGGAAAAGTGACATCATGTTAAACGACGTTTGAGGGGGTCTGTTGTTTTTTGTTCTCTCGACAATATAAAGTGGCAATTGCGTCAAACCTTCCATCGAAATTTGACCCAAATGTACTAGTGAATGGGCATGATGTTGTTTGTTATTTCTCCTCTTGAATTCTTCCCTTATGGAAGGAAAATTATTAGAAATGTTTCTCAAGTGGGTCTCCTTTTGAAAATGATACTTTTTATTTCCTCCTTTAGCATGACCATCTAGGGCTTGATATTCATCTCTTAATAGTATGACTTCTCGATTCACCACTATTGCTTCTTCTTGAACACATTCTTCCCATAAACTATCAAATTGGAGTTTCTCTTTTCTTTCACAAATAGTTTGGATTAAGGAATCCCAAGGTATTGTAAGACCATTAATAGTTTTCATTATGAGTTCATATTCATCTAAGTTGTCTGTGATTGCCTCTAATTGTTCCTTGAATTTAGAAACCCTAGAGAAATAGCCTTGAACCGTTTCTCCTTCCTGCATCTTTCTATTCTTGAGTTGGGTTCTCAAGTTCATCTTTTGGTTGATGTTCTTTCCTTCATACATTCTTGTTAGGGCATCAAACATATATTTTGGAGTATTCTTAGAAGACACTTGAGGGATCAAGTGGTCTTTAATGGAATCTACAATTATTCTTTTAGCCTTAATCATATCCTTCTTGTACTTCTCCTTTCCGCATTTTCTCGGGGTTCTGGTATATTTTATTTTATGAATTTTGCAAGGTCATTCTCTTCAAGAATGATTCCAATTATGTACTTCCAGGAACAAAAAATTTCCACACCTTAGAGCTTGTCAACAAGTTTGGTTCTTGCATACATCTTGATATGAAGCTAAGAAAATGACCAGAAAATGAAAGTTCTTAAAAATTGAAACTGAGCTTTTATTGGAGCTGACTGTTTTAAAAAATTCCAAGTTTATCCCTTGAAATTTGACCTGTACAATTATGGACTGGTTCTTCTGGTATTGTTTCTAGTTTCCTAGTTTTCTAATACTATTCAAAACTAGGGTTTGACTTTCCGGAGAATGTGTCCACTGAAAAAGTTCACTCAAGCTACCAAAAGATGTGCTAGGGCAGGGGGAACTTCCCAAGAAATTTTATGGACAAAAATTCCTCTCGAGTAAAAATCCCTAATTTTATTGTAAGACAACATTGATATTTTTATATACCCAATGAAAGATGCTCTATTCAGTCAAGCTCTGATACCATGATAATATTTTACCGTTGTTATTAGTTTATTTCCAAATTACATGATAATTCAATGCATTTACAAAACAACAACATAAATATGATCATTGAAAGAAACACAATCATAGGGTACAAAATATTTTATCTTGGGAAACCCTCACGAGGGAGGAAAACCAGTAAAGTTTTTTCAATAATATATTGTTAATACAATTCCAAGACTAAGACCAAAACACCACAGATAAACTAAGAATGAGCATGCACCTCTCTTCTCCTTCCTCTTGCAACTACAACTACCTTCAAGATATCCACACTACATGAGTGAGTGAGTGTGTAAGAGTGAGGCATCATCCTCACATATAAATACTAGTTGAGGAGGTGCTAGGGTTATGTCTCTTCACTTAGTATGGACAAATTATTCTAGGAGTGGTTAAAACCACTTTATAAACACTAGGGGTGACTTTACAAATACCACCATATAAATATGTTTTGACCAATCCAAAAAATTGGATTTGATCTTATACAAGACCCAACATGATCAACCCACAAAAGGGGATTTGATCTATAATATAAGAACTCAAATATAATTAGAATATTCTTCGAAGTTACAATATTTGAACAAATTTAATGATGAAATGTATGAATGTGACAAAGTCAGAGTTGTAACACGTCTAATATTAATTTCAAAAGGTTTGGGGGAAACAAAAATGTAACAACCTGTTTAAGACATGATTGACACTCGATGTTTTTCAAAGCTGGTAAAACAAAAATGCCATGTTTGTACACGAGTTGGGTAAATTCCACTACAAACTGTAAATATCATTCTATCAAGTATGTATTTTAAAAAGTTTGAAATTATTGTTGTCTACAACAAAGTAGAAGATTTAGCAAATTTGTATTGCATGACAATGTACACGCGAAGAAGATGTCTCATATGCAACCTAGAAAGCAAAGAACCAAGCAACTACTAGGCCTTCCCTAGTTCCAATATCATATTATTTTAATATTACCATTACAGATAGACATGATGGGAGGGATCATTATGAAATATAATGCAATATATACAAAATATTACATAATGAAAAGTATTTGTCCAATGATGAAGACATCGAAGAATACAAAAATATCAGGAGAAGCGTCATCCATACTGTAGCAACTCGTACAATGATTTTTTCCTACAATGATTTTGCAAGATGGTGTTTTTCTAACCTACAAATAGAGACAACAATTATAATCAATGCTTATTTCATTCCTATTGCATCTCTCAAGTAAGAGGATATGATGATTGGGTACAAAAACCTAGATTCGACTGTGTAACTAGACAAATCGTTTCAAAAATAATTCAGAATCAATCATAAGGATTTTGAAACTTCTATGGAAGATTGGTTTGTTGATTAAGAATGGCCAATGAAAAATAAATAAAGGTATATCCCTGCATAATACCTAAAGGAACCATATATAATCCTCAATGCGATGATCTGTAGGTTATACATGATTCTGAAACTTTGATGGAAGATTGGTTTGTTTATGAAGAATGGTTAATGAAAAAGGGATAAATTTATGTTCCTGCACAGTACCTAAAATATCCATACATAATGCTCAATGCGATGATATGTAGGTTATACAATGAGGAGACAAGCACCCAGTTCAATATGGAATGGTTTTCGCTGGAATATACATTCGCCAAGATTGGTAAAGCATTCAACCAAGGAAACATATTATCCTTTAGTATCACAACTAAAACTTGGGAGGGATAAGGTATGAAAAAGATGATCTTTTACATGACAACTTACCTCATAAATAAAATTTGTGTAGTGCACAAGTTCCCTTCTTTCAATTAGGATTGGAATACAAGCCACTGCCCAATTCATGTGTATTTTTCTCAACTTTAGGAAGTGAACTATAAATAACATATGTATGATATATATGATTATTTCCTAGATCCTTTACACAAATCCATTTTCGGGTTTCATCCACACCGAATATATAAAGGGGATAGAAAAGATTTATAGGGGATAGGATATTGGTACATGAATAAATACTACACCTATGTCAGGATATTTGGAGCCAGGTGGCCACCTAACCTATTGCCCAAATATGTACCCGATAAGTTGTTGTCCAAAGAAGTAGCCTATCAGACAGTAGAATAGGGGTTCATTGCATACTTATTAGAGAAACATAAAAAAATATTGGGCAAATTTCCCTCCACATATAGGCCAATACTCCCTATTTAATAAGAGACATGTTGAGAAGGAAGTTAAAGTTCTAAAAGATATATGTTTATGCATTGGAAACAAGAAAGGACATGATCCCAAAAATATAAATACTACCATTTAAATGTTGTCAATATAGACCAACAAATAGTCCATGAGGTCAATTATGTTGAGGATATATTCTGAGGAGCCTCATATTTAAAATAAGTATTAGATAGAATTTTGACTGAATTATCCAAAAAATAACTTCACAAAGACGAATATGCAAAAATATTTTTGGTGATAGAACAATTCAAAACACTACTCAAACAAGATAAAGAGAAATGAGAGGCCAAGGAACTAGAAAGGAAACAGAAAGAGGAAGAAAGATAAAGGAAAGTAAAGGAATCAATGGAGAAGAAACAAAATAGAAGGAAACAACAAGAAGAGAAGAAACAAGTTGATTTGAATAAAGGTAAAGATCCAATTTCAAAGGGAAATGGAGAAGAGACAGGTAACCCTAGGTCAGAAAATAAAATTCAAGAAGGTAAAAAGGTTCGAACTAAGGAGAAGAAATATGTGGAGGGAATACTTCTAGCCACTCAAGAAAAGGAATTAAAGGGGAAGGTTTCTAAATCCCAAGAAGGACCGAAGAGAGTAAAAATAGTTGTAGTCATGAACACTGATACTAGTATGGTCCCAATTACACTGGAAGAATGTATTGCCTTGGAAGCTATCTCAGGTAGTCTTTCACTCACATCTCCAGGATTGGGAATTGAATGTGTTATAGTGGTTGTTGGAGATTATTACTATAGTCACAATAATAAATCTATTGAGAAAATGATGAAAAAGAAAAAAATAGAGGGATCGAGAGTAAGCCAAGACACATAGGAAAGAAACATAAAATGGAAGGTAGGTCCAGAACCTAAGGAAAATGTAGTTCAAGTCACATTGGCCCTTAATAATTTCACTAGGGAAGATGTGATTTCAGTTTATGAAGTGGCAAAAGCACTTGAAATTTCTAAAAAATGAGTAGTTGAGCTAGAAGCTACGATGGATACTATCAGATACAATGTGGTCATTGAATTCATAAAGGAAGCCATGCCAACAAAATGCTTGCGCCGAGAGGAATTGGAGAAACAGTTGCAAATTCAGGAGAAAGATTTAGGGGAAGAATTTGAAAATAAGTCTAACTTGAACCAAAATATGCACCAAGAGGAGATATAAAATCTTAAGGCCACACATTCTCAAGAAGTAACTAGGCTCTGAGGTGAAAAATTGGAAATGAGAAATATAATGAGAATATTGAAGCACAAATTCAAAAGTTGCAATGATATAATAATCTCCTTGAAAAAACTGTAGTATAAAGAATAAAAGGAATTGTAGTCCTAAAGATAATCAAAGAATAAACCACCAAATAAATTGAAGCATTAAGAGACATGAAAAATAAATTCTTCTTTTTATTTCATAACATCCAAAATAATTGGTTGGATCATGTTGGACAATTGGTTGTAATTGATTTCAACAAGTAGTGTATTGATGTCAACTCATGTGATGGGTGTATTTGGAGAAGTCTCCAAAGTGTCGACCATATGTCATAGGTATAAACATGGCCCTCATGGGAAGATTATTTGAAGAAGTCTACAAGAAACCCCTAAGTATAGTTAATGATCCTATAGTTTATCATATATTTAGGTCATGAAGGATGAAGTAAATGAACTTAACTCACTCATGGATGGATACTCCTCATCATGATATTTTCGGTGATAGGTAGTACATGCCATAGTTCCTCACGGTTGAGGAGTTATGGCCTTGTGCATTTGGAAGCCCCAAATAATGGTCAAGAAGCCCCTAGTTTGTTACAAGTCTTTAATGAAAGGGTAAAGTGGTTGTAACAATAAAAACCTAAAATAAGGAGAGAGGTTACTAAGAAAAAACATAAATACACCTCAAGAAGTTTTTCATAAGGAAAATTCACACACATCTCTATTGGTTATCTATATTGTGAAAAAAATTGATCTATTGGTGAAATATGAGTTTGAGTATGAGGTAGAGACTCTGAAGTTGTGAAGGAAGGTTGAAGGTGGAAGACATGGAGTTGCAACAAAAGTAAGTAACCCTAGTTTCTGAGGTATCCACGGGTTACGAGTCAGAAGAGTGTGGATGTTTGTGAGATACAATGGAGAAAATCATGGATATCCTTGGGTAGTAAAAGAGGAAGTCGCATATATTTGAAAATCTCATGAAATATTTGGAAATGCTTGTTCCAGGTCCCTGAGGTCAAAATATAACTTATAGGTTAGCATTTCAGTGTATCAGGTCATCTATAGAAGTATTGGTATGTTTGTCTCCTTGTTTTGAAGTTAATGTTTGGTTATGATATGGTGTATGCTTGAGCCATATTTAGTATGTTTGGTATTGGCACATGGTTATAGTACAACTTTCCTACATGGTTAAGTAAGGAGCATGGTTATAGTACATTTTTCCTACATGGTTATATATTTTTTTGAAAATATATAAGTAGGGGTGTCAATCATTATCCTTGATTAAATTAAACAAGGCATGGATTCTAGAGGATGATTATCAATTTCTAGTGAAGTTCTCTTGGATACATCTGAAAGTGGATGATTGAAATTCTTATATGCCCCAATTTGCAGAAAATCTTTCCAAAATTACCAAAGGCTTTAAATCCTAGGTGCGAGCCTTGAATTTGAAATCTCAGTTATTTCTATGGGAGATCATGGGGAGATCGAAGTAAGGATAGAGGTTCTAATGGTCGAAAAGTAGTAAGAATGTCTTTTTGTAGCCAAAGAGAAAGAGATCTGTGAGTTGTTAAAGAAAATAAAAACCTACTAGCCCTTGGAGAATCAAGGTGGCACCTTAAGAGTAGGGTGATTTAGCTCAAGGAAGGAGACAATAATACCAGATTCTTTCACATGTATATGAACTTCCAAAAGAATCTAAATTCTATTTCAGAAATCAAGGATCAAAATAGAGTGTTTATATCCTCTCATGAAGAAATTGCTGAGGAAGGAAAATCTTTTCTTTTCCTACCTTTTCAAGAATCTAAAACGATGCCCCATTGTGTATATCTTAAAGTTCATTGATATTTTTCCTCCTATAGTTTTACAGGTTATGAACCAATTACTATAAGTTGGAATCACTAAAGGTGAAACTATTTCCACTCTTTTGTCTTTCCAAAAGAGTTTAGAATACAAGATCTGATGTTATTACCATTGAGTTTTTTCTAGGGTTCTTCGATTTGCTTAAAGGATATTTTTTAAAGGTAGTTAAAGAATCTCAAAGTTCAATAAAAATCTTAAGTTCCTTCAATGAGACCTTCCTTGCCTTGATTCCTAAAAATAAATAGGATGCCTCCTTTGAGTATTTATGGCACATATTTTGCTATAACTTGATTTATAAGCTTATTTCCAATATCATTGCGAACATACTTAAGCCTTTTCTAAGTAATCTAATATCAAAGAAGCAGTTTATTTTTCTTAACAAAATACAAATCCATGATGCAAGCGCTTTGGCTCAGAAAGATCTGCACTCAATTAAGACCCAAAAATTACCTTCCATAGTTATGAAGTTAGATCTATAAAAATCCTCTGATAAAGTTAGTTGGTTTTTCATTAGGCTTTCTCTAATTCAAATGGGGATGAATTTATCTTTAGTAAACAATATTATGGGATGCATAGAATCCACCTGCTTTACTGTCCTAATTAATCGGTCTATATCTTCTTTACTTTGTTCATCAAAATGCCTCCATCATGATTTCCCCTCATCCCCTTTCTCTTTTCATATTGTGGATGAAGGATTAAGTAAGATAATCCATAGTTACAAAAGGATGGGAAATATGGACGGAGAAAAAATATCAGTGATAGAATTTATTTCTAATTTAATGTTCATGGATTACATTATTCTTTTTGGTGTAGGTTCTATTTAGGAATTTTATCCTATCAAATCTACTTTGTACTTCCTCTCTTGTGCCATTGGTATGCATATCAATATCAAAAAATCATCTTTGTTAGCAAGCTCACTCTGGGCAGAGGTCCAACCTCAATTGGACAATATTCTTCCTTTTTCTTGGAAAAATCTTAATGATTGTATTAAATGTCCGGGGTTTGAGTTGAAACCAATTACTTACTAATTTGATGATTGGATGTTTCTTGTTAGAAAGATTCAAGATATAACCTCTTTATGGGTGAATCATTCACTTTTTAGAGGTAGTCTCCATGTTCTTATTCAATGAGTTCTTAGTAGCATCCAATTTTAATATTATGAAAGGAATATTAATGAAGATCAGGAAAGTCATCTTTTAGTTCCTTTGGCCAGATGACCATGAGGTCGATGGTATTTCGATCATGAAATGATCATGTTTAGCAATAAATAATGTGTTGGGTGGATGGGGGATCAAAAATAGATTTGGTTCAATAGGTCATTAATAGAAACAAGCCTTTGGAGGATTATCCACAATAAGATGCCTCGGGGGAGAGTGATGGTATATAAATATCTACCAGGAAGGACCTTTGAAGAATGGTTCTGGCTACCTAGGAAATCAGTGGGTAATAGCTCAATCATTTGGAAATAAATGTCATATTCTTTCCATGTAATCGAGGAATGGATGATGTGGAGAGTGGGAAATGGAAAAATATCGAGATTAGGCGATTATCAATGGTAGTGATTGGAAAATTCTCATAATCATTCAGTGGATCTAGTGTCAACCCTTCATCAAACAATTATCTTTTTTATAGGGGATGATAGGATCCTAGGTCAGGATTTAACGGGTCATTCAGATTGGATCTTGATAGAATATTTGGGCTTGGAAGGTGATAAAGTGAAAAAATGGCCAAATTGTATGTTGAAAAACAACTCATATATTTAGATTTACAAATTGAATCCAAGGCTTAGATGAAAGAGGCTAATACTCAAAGAAAAAGTGAACTCATTCTTCTTTAATATGCCATAAATCTGAAACTCACTCTAGGAAAACAACAATGTCTTATGATATGCCATTACGTAAAAGTGGACAACATGGATATGTTTCAGTTTTATAAAGAAAAATCATTTACACGACAAGGAAAACAGGGATAATAGACAGCAAGGATATGTTTCGGGATATGTTTTCACAACCTTAATGATGATAAGATACAATTACTTAACATACAAAAGGAGTTCATTCATTTTATCAACGCTTCTAACATCTTAATGATAGAGACCTCACATCAGTTGAAAATCATTTTGAAACAATTCTCAATCTATCACTCTACTTGGTTCAACAAATTTACCAAATATATGACTCTACTAAGAAGATACAAATTGAAATTTACCAGCATATAGGAATTGAAGGGCTATAAAGATATGACTCTGCTCAACGAAGCAAAAGAGTAAGAGTTGAGTACGATTTAGGAGTCCAACACTACGCCAACCATGACCAATGCCAAACATGACCAACAACAACCACCAAACTCTCATCATCAGACTCTTAGTAGTTAGTAAAAGGGTGGACTTACCAATGTGTGGGCGATATATAAAAACATTTTCAACCGAAAGGTGTTTTTGGACGAAAACAGTTTTTGGCCAAAAGATTGTTTTGTCCAAAAAGATGTTACCGGATGAAAAAGATATGTCCAAATAATATGGTACATGAATGTCAGGGGCGTCTTCATGGTACCATTCGATTTGACGTTTAAAGATTCGACCAAAAACATTTTCAGCCGAAAACACTTGTCTTTCGACTGAAAAAAAAGTCACTAGGAATTTTGGAGACCTGATTCTCACAAAAGTGTTACCCGCCTTCATGATTTTACCCATAATTATTTTTAATTTCAATTTATCCTTTAATTTTTATTTCCATAAAAATTTTAATCTTGTTATTATTGTTTTTAATTTATCCTTTAATTTATTTTTATTTGATCCTTTGATTAATTTTTCATTAATTTATAAATGTTATTTTTTCATTAATTTATAACAACAATGTTTTTGTCCTTATCCTTTAAAATATTATTTTCAAGGCTCTTTTCAAACAACATTCAATAGTTCTTGATGGTGGGTAGAGTGTGCACTCTAAACATTGGATGTTTCAAAACTCACAAATTTAATATCCAAAAATGTCAAAGAAATTTAGAATATTGAAGTGTATCTTTATTATTAAGTGCTCATAAAATTAAAATATTTAAAATAATGTGTTGGTGTATTCTAATGAAATAGAGTTACACTTTTTCAAAAATATCTTTAAATTATGAATGGTTAACTTATTTGATTAGGTTTAAAAAAACTAAATTTTAATTAATAAAAAACAATTTTAAATCATACTACAAAAATAAGAAACATTATTTATTTCATTATGTGTTGGAGGAACAATAAGTGTTAATCCATGAAAAATAATAACTATAAGGCAACACCATGTTGAGCCACCCACCATTTAAATGTTTTAATCATAAGATTTTTTTTAGTTTCAATTATTTTCTCTCTATATATAATTGATCTCAAAATATGTTACTGGTTATTAGTATTTTTTTAATGTCTTAAGTATTAAAGGAAGTATACATCTCCCTCATATATGTAATAAAAATAAGATTTTTTTTGTTGTTAATATTTTTTTTCTAGAAAGTCTTTTTTAAATTATATGTGTGCTATTAATATAAACTTTTTTTACTTTGAATTGTTTTATGTTTATAATTAAGCCATAGGTGTTCCTCCTTTGGAATTGATGAACTAATCAATCTTTTAATCGTAAATTTTAATCTTATGGTTAACAATGAAAGATGCTGGCATATTTTTTATAGTAGTCTCAAATCAATGGATCAGATTTTCAGAAATTAACTTCTTCTCATTTATAAAGACTTACTTTTATGTGTTTACTTTTTCACATTTACCTAATATTATTAAAAAATTACATGGTTACCATAATATTAACATGTTATGAGATTATCAATTGATTATACTTAACTCCATTTCACTAGAATAGCAGGTGTGTGCGCTGTGAAAGGATGGCTCATTCGATTCCTCTACCTTCACGAATCTCCTGCGATTAATTTGTGTTTTAAAACAACACATGGTGCGTTCTGGAAGGATGGGCCATTCGATTCCTCTACCTTCACAGGTCTTCTACGATTAATTTCTGTTTCAAATTTTGGCTGGTTCTTACCATTTTTCCTTTTTAAATTTGGGACGAGAAGTCGAGCGATGGGGAATTCAAGTGCAATACAATGAAAATAATCGAAACACATGAAGGTATCGTATTGCAGGCACCTTTGCAGTTACGAGAGTTAGAGATTTATGGTCCCCTCCAGAATATTCCAGAGTCCATCGGGCAGCTAAAGCACCTGGAACGGATTGTGGTCACTCGTGGAAAGAATATTGTCCTTTGTTGAAAATTTTTCCAAAGTCCTTGGGTGATCTAACAAACCTGGAACACATTGATCTTTCTTACTGCAGTGATTTGGCAACGCTTCCAAGTTCCTTTGACAAATGAGGACCATTTTATAAAGTGGTTCAGAACCACTTTATAAGAGCTTCAATAATTGGATTTATATTTGCATTTGTAGTAAGACCCATTTTATAAGATCTTCAATAATTGAATTCATATTTGCATTTGCATGAATAATTGTATTTTGAAATAGCAATTAATCACCAAATATTGTTGGGAATTGAAAGATATGTTTGATTTATTTTCGATGGGAGATGGAGCACATTTAATCAATCCGTCTAAATACGATACCGCTTGGGTGACAGCCATCCCACCTTGGAGATATTCCAGGTTCAAATAGGTTCAAATTAATAATATGCAAGTTCCATTCAATTTGTTTTGTAGCATTCAATATCAGGTGGAGATTTCATGTCTTATTTGATGCTGGGATCTCAAAGCAGCACTCAATGAATTCATGAAGTATATTTTAAGCAATTTGGTGAGCGAAAGAGAAAGCTGGAAAAATCTTCATTTTTGAACATCAGAATCCTGGAAATATTGGCGTACACCCATCAAGAGAATTTCTTTGCTAAAATCAAGCCATGATCCCAAGATTTCTCTTAGTTTTTTTAAATGGTTACGGTTACATCAGTTTTTAAAACACAATATATTTTTAAGTTAATGCATTGATAAATATATTATCGACTAGCTACCATTCTTTCATGGTCGGATCTTGAAAAAGAGAGATTATTTGAAAATGAGAGATTATGCTAGGATGCCAGAATGTGGGATGTGCATGTTGAATGGGTCATTTGTAATTTATGATAGGCTAGAAATGACATACAATGCATTGTATTAATATGAAATGTTATGCTTCCTCTATATATATATATATATATATATCATCTTTGCGTGGGTTAGTTTGATTCTTTTTATGTTTAGGTTATTCGTGATTTGGTATGCAATGCTTCCTTTAATATTTTTCAATATTTTATACTTTCATTTAATATGATTAATATGCCAGATTTACCTTCATTCGCTTAATTAGTTTTATGTTTGGGTTAATTTGTAATGTTATAATTTCATTTAATATTCAATATGGTATCTTTAACAGGTTTTTATTGTATTACATTTTTTATATTTTATGCAAATATAAGTAAACTAGCAACAACCACATTTATGTAAAAAGTAGTTGATATACATCAATCGACACCATTTTCATTAGTCCTTTAAAATTAATGGTGCCGATCGTCGTATATCAACCACTTTTTACATAAATGTGATTGTTGCTAGTTGACGGCCGACATGTATGGCTACAACCATGAATACATTTACACATTTTAAATGTAATTATTAAATATTATTTAGTAATTACAATTTTTTTTTTTTTTTTAATTAAAAAGTAGAACCTTTGTATTAAGCTATCAAAATAAACATACATCTAGCAAGCATGTGCCAGCTGTCCTGCCAACAGTGGAAACCAGGACAGTTGGCCTGTCCCCTGTAGTAGCAAAAATTAGACGTAGAATTACACCACCCTGCCCGAGGGAAACCAGGGGTTTTGTTCATAGAGTGCAACCACACAAGAGAGACTAAACTGTAGCAAGTTAAGCTAGAAGTTGTGTGAGCCATAGCTCTAAAACATAGCAAAAGATAAAACATGAGAAGCACGAGGAACCAGAACCTAGTTCGTCGAGGTGCCTCCATTGCCAGAAAAAGCGAAGGGCTGCGCACTGGTAGGACATTGACGGCGTGGAGAAGCTTTGGAATATGCCATGTAAAACATGTCCAGACGCTGGCTGATGCCCCGAATTCAAAACGCCTGATCATCCAATAAGCTGCGAAGGTCGAAGATTAGTTGGAGGTGGTCAGGATGCAGCAGTGACAGCGGGGGTGGCTCCGCTTCCTCATGTTGCAGCTCTGGTGCCCCTGAGTTGCATTCCGACGGCTGTCCGTGCTCGTGCTCCCTTGTGTTGAGATCTGGTGGCTCTTCTTCTACTACACAGGCCGCATAAAAATCACTAGGAGTGGTGGCAGGCTGTGGAAGATTGGCTTGGTTGAAAGTAATTGATGGATTTTTGAAACACGACGGAGGAGCTACAGGCCTCCTGCCCTTGGGGGAGTCCTCAGGGAACGCAGTAGTTAGGTCCTCTTCCTCATGAGTAGCAGGCGCAATGGTGGCACCTCCTCTGCAGTTTTTCTTGGCTACTTGAAAGGCCCGCACAAATCTCTGGTGTTGCTGTCTGCGAGTTTCTGGTGCACGCCAGCCGGTGACCAGGAGGGTCGGACTGCTGGCTCTGTTATGCTGTGCTAGCTGGGGTGAAGTCGCGAGCAGGGTGGGAGGTCTGCTGCCTTGGTGATTACAATGAACAATGCCCGCGACCGTGATATACAATAACGCCATTAACGCCATGAATCGAGTGCACTGTCCATCCGTTCTCCTTTCCCGTGCGAGGAGCTCCATCAACACTTAGTGTATTACTGAGGTAGGGGCTTGACTTAACTGCGCACAGCCGGGAGTGTGGCCAGTATTAATGGCTTGCTCTGTTGGCACCTCCACGTGCCCAGGCTGCGCCTCCATGTGGCTTGGCTGATCACATAACACCCCATCGAGGGGAGTAATTATTAAATTATTATTTAAAATAAAATTATCAATTTTTCAGTTAGTATTATTATTAATTAAATAATTTATTAAAAAAAATAATAATAAATATATGTAATAATTATATTAATAAATAATTAAAAATAATTAAATAATAATAATAACAATTTAATAATAATCAATTAATTATTATTTATTTATAATTATTAAATAATTACAAATTATTATTTAATTAATAAAAATTAATTAATTAGAAAATAGAAATTAATATTTATTAATTAATAATAATTAAATGATTAATTATCAACTCATTATCAATAATAAAATAAATAATAAATAACAATTATTTATAAAATAAAAAATAATATAGCATAAATAAAATAAGTTAAAACAAAATAAATATATTATTAAAATAATATGTCAACAATTCAAAAATTAATTTATAGATTATAAATAAATTTAGCAAAAATAAAATAGTAAATAACAAAGATATTAATAAAGTTAATAATAATAATAAAGCATTACATGTATTAATAAGAAAATAATAAATATTCCTAAAATAATACATTAAGAATGCAAAAATATAAAAATAAAGTAAGAAAACATTAATAATGTAAAAATACAATAATGTATTAATTAATTAATACCTTTCTACAATGCATAAAAAAAATCAATATATTAATGTATAATATAATGTATTAATGTAATGCATAAAATTAATTTAGCAAATAAAAGAGTAAATAACAAAGTATATTAATAAAGTAAATAATATTAATAATAAAGTATTAAGAAAGTAATAAAAAATATTTAATAGTGCTAAAATAATACATTAATAATGTAAACATTTATTAAGAAATTGTATTAATATTAGTATTAATACATTAAATAATGTATAATTAATGTATTATATTAATACATAATTAATCTATTATATTAAAGACTATTAATGTATTAATACATAATTAATGTATTATATTAATGTAATGATATATGTAAATAAATGGTGTATTAATATATTAATGTATTACTTTAATGCAATATATAAATTTAACTTATAAATTAAAGTATGAATCTACATTAGTCTGTAAGGTAAAGTATTAATTAATTGATTGATAGATTAATGATGTAATGTATTAATTGATTAATACATTGATATATTATTAATTAATACATTAATACATTATTAAATTATTAATAAATTAAGAAATACATTAATATATTTATTGAAAATGACTACGGTTGAATATGTTTTACCATGATCAGGGTTTCTTATGGTCATGACTATGAATGACATTAATACATTAAAATATTAATATTAATACATTAAATAATTAATAAAGTGATGAAGTGGTACATTAATAATACTTTAATAAAGTAGTAATACATTGACTTTTAATACATTAATAAAGTATTAATACAATAATAATACATTATTACATTAATGTGAAAATTAAATCTGTAATACATTAATGTATAGTGTAACATATTAAATTATTAATACACTAATAATACACTATAACAATAATAATAATACATTAATATATGCATTTTAAAAGTATTAATACCCTAATAAATACATTATTAAAGTAGTAATACATTAATACCTTAATTGACAATGACTATGGTTGACTATGGTTGACCATGACCATGACCATGGTTTATAAAGGTTGACCACAACAATGGTTAACTTTGGTATATGTTGGTTGGATTTGGAAAGGAAAGGTTGCTTATGGTTGATCGTGGTTGTCCTTCACCATGGTAGAGTGTGGTTGACCATGACCATGGTTGGCTATGGTTGGTTTGAGTTTTTTATGGTTGACCATGCCCATGGCTAAACTTCATTGACCATGTGGATATGATTATAGTGGTCCATCTTGATTATTTTTAACCATAGTTTACTATGGAACTACTGCATTACAATGTCGATCAGGTTTTGTTTGACACATTGCGACATCAGGTTTTGTTTGTCACATTGTGACATCAAATTTTCTTCGTCAAATGACATTGTAAGGTTATGTTTATCAAGTTACGATGATGGGTTTTTGTTTCTCACATTATGGTGTTCGAATAGGTTTGTCACAGTTTGACAGTGGGTTATGGTTGTCACATTGCGACGTTGGGAAATGTTCGTCAGAATGTGACATAGGGAAATGTTCATCATAATGCAATGTTAGTCAGAATGCAATGTAAATGTTCATCATAATGCAATGGAAATGTTATTCACAATGAGGTGTATGGAGTCATGTTTTACTTTTTGGACAATGATTTATATTTTTCCCAAGGACATTGATAATAAAATGAAAATGTTCATCACCTTGCAACGATGGGAAACGTTCGTCACAATGCGACATTGAGAAATGGTCGTCACATTGCAACTTTGAGAAATGTCCATCACAATGCGACGTAGGGAAATGTTCATCATAATGCAATGTTAGTCACAATACAATGGAAATGTTCACCATAATGCAATGGAAATGTTAGTCAGAATGAGATGTATGGAATCGTGTTTTACCTTTTGGACAATGATTTATATTTTTCCTAAGGACATTGATAACAAAAGGTAAATGTTCATCACATTGTGATGATGCGAAACATTTGTCACAATGCAACATTGAGAAATGGTCGTCACATTGCGACGTTGGGAAATGTTCATCAGAATACGACGTATGGAAATGTTCATCATAATGCAATGTTATTATGCAATGGAAATGTTCATCATAATGCAATGGAAATGTTAGTCACAATGAGATGTATGGAATCATGTTTTACTTTTTAGACAATGATTTATATTTTTCCCAAGGACATCGATAACAAAACGGAAATGTTCATCACCTTGTGACGATGGGAAACGTTCGTCACAATGTGACATTGGAAAATGGTCGTCACATTGCGACTTTGGGAAATGTTCATCACAATGCGACGTAGGGAAATGTGCATCATAATACAATGTTAGTCATAATGCAATGGAAATGTTCACCATAATGCAATGGAAATGTTAGTCAGAATGAGATGTATGGAATCATGTTTTACTTTTTAGACAATGATTTATATTTTTTCTAAGGACATTGATAACAAAAGGTAAATGTTCGTCACATTGTGATGATGGGAAACGTTCGTTACAATGCAACATTTGGAAATGGTCGTCACATTGCGACGTTGGGAAATGTTCATCACAATGTGATGTAGGGAAATGTTCATCATAATGCAATGTTTGGAAACACTTGAAACAATGTAAAATCATCTTTTAGTTTTGTGACATTGGGAAAATGGCCGTTAGAATGTGGCATCAAGAACGTTTTGTCACATTGCGACGTTCGAAAATGTTCATCACATCGCGACATTGGGAAATGTTCATCAGAGTGCGATGTTTGAAAATGTTAGTCACAATGAGATGTATGGAATCATGTTTTACTTTTTAGACAATGATTTATATTTTTCCTAAGGACATTGATAACAAAAGGGAGATTTTTGTCACATTGTGACGATGGAAAACGTTTGTCACAATGCAACATTGGGAAATGGTCATCACATTGCAACATTGGGAAATGTTTGTCAAAATGTGATGTAGGGAAATGTTCATCATAATGAAATGTTAGTCACAATGCAATGAAAATGTTCATCATAATGCAATGGAAATGTTAATCACAATGAGATGTATGGAATCATGTTTTACTTTTTAGACAATGATTTATATTTTTCCTAAGGACATTCATAACAAAAGGTAAATGTTTGTCACACTGTGACAATGGAAAATGCTTGTCACAATGCAACATTGGGAAATGGTCGTCACATTGGGACGTTGGGAAATGTTCGTCACAATGCGACGTAGGGAAATGTTCATCATAATGCAATGTTTGGAAACACTTGACACAATGTAGAATCATCTTTTATTTTTGCGACGTTGGGAAAATGGTCGTTATAATGTGGCGTCTATAATTTTTTGTCACATTGCGACATTCGAAAAAGTTCATCACATGACAACATTGGGAAATGTTCGTCACTGTGTGACATAGGGAAATGTTAGTCACAATTATATGTATGGAATCATCTTTTACTTTGGATAAAATGATATATACTTTTCCATAAAATGTATGGTAAAAATACAAATTAGTAAAAAACTATTTCAAATACATAATTTCCATATTATAACACGGTGACGAACCTTTCATACACATATAAAACTTAAAACTTTACATAATATTAAAAATTTATGTTGGAATTATAAATCTATCTTGGAATTATAAAAAATTATCTTAGAATTATAAATCTATCTTAATCTATTTATTTTTTAAATTATTTTGGCTATTTAATAAATTAAAAAATATATTAATACATTACACTATTAATTGAACCAATTTCATTATTAATATATTAATTGAACCAATTGAACTATTAATATTTTAATTGAACTATTAATACATTACACTATTAATATATATTAATCAATTGAACTAATTTCAAATTTGAAAAAATAAATCTATATAATATAATAGAAGTGGGGAAAATAAATGTATAGACATTATAAACTTGAAATTATAAATCTATCTTAATCTATTTATTTTTTAAATTATTTTGGCTACGTAATAAATTTAAAATTATATTAATACATTACACTATTAATTGAACCAATTTCACTATTAATATATTAATTGAACTCTTGGAATTATAAATCTATCTTAATGTTTTTATTTTTTTAATTATTTTGGCTACTTAATAAATTTAAAAATATATTAATACATTATACTGTTAATTGAACCAATTTCACTATTAATATATTAATTGAACCATTTGAATTATTAATATTTTAATTGAACTATTAATACATTACACTATTAATATATATTAATCAATTAAACCAATTTCAAATTTGAAAAAATAAATCTATATAATATAATAGAAGCTTAAAAAATAAATGTATAGACATTATAAACTTGGAATTATAAATCTATCTTAATCTATTTATTTTTTAAATTATTTTGGCTACTTAATAAATTTAAAAATATATTAATACATTACACTATTAATTGAACCAATTTTACTATTAATATATTAATTGAACCATTTGAATTATTAATAATTTAATTGAACTATTAATACATTACACTATTAATATATATTAATCAATTAAACCAATTTCAAATTTGAAAAAATAAATCTATATAATATAATAGAGGCTTATAAAATAAATGTATAGACATTATAAACTTGGAATTATAAATCTATCTTAATCTATTTATTTTTTAAATTATTTTGGGTACTTAATAAATTTAAAAATATATTAATACATTACACTATTAATATATTAATTGAACCAATTGAACTATTAATATTATAATTGAACTATTAATACATTACACTATTAATATATATTAATCAATTGAATCAATTTCAAATTTGAAAAAATAAATCTATATAATATAATAGAAGTGGGAGAAATAAATGTATAAAAATTATAAACCTGAAATTATAAGTCTATCTTAATCTATTTATTTTGTAAAATATTTTAGCTACTTAATAAATTTAAAAATATATTAATACATTAAACTATTAATTGAATCAATTAAACTATTAATATATTAATTGAACTATTAATACATTACATTATTAATATATATTATTAAATTGAACCAATTTAAAGTTTGAAAAATAAATCTATATAATATAATAGAAGCAGAAAATAAATGTATAGACATTATAAACTTAGAATTATAAATTTATCTTAATTTATTTATTTTTTAAATTTTTTTGGCTATTTAATAAATTAAAAAATATAGTAATATATTATACTATTAATTGAATCAATTTCACTATTAATATATTAATAAAACCAATTGAATTTTTAATACATTACACTATTAATATATATTAATCTATTAAACCAATTTCAAATTTGAAAAAATAAATCTATAAAATATAATAAAAGTGGGGAAATAAAAATTACTTAAACATTACAAATTTATCTTGAAATTATAAATCTATCTTAATCTAATTATTTTTTAAATTATTTTAACTAAATAAATTTAAAAATATATTTTGAATTTTTTTTTGAAACATCTAAATAATAAAACATTCCTATAAAATATAGGAGCAGAAGTGAAAGAAGTGAAACAAAGGTGAAAAACACTACCCATGCCACAAAGTTGAAAAGCACCACTCGCGAAATGAAGTTCGCTCCACCACTCATGATCACACTCTCTTAATATACAAACTTAGATGCCATCATTCTTAATATTAGCCAAAGTGGGTGATTGGCATAATTTGGACTCCATTTTTTGAATGGAGTACAGGTTTCTGTGTTGGAGTACAATAGTACAATGAAATATTATTAAACGATACCATATTGAATATTAAATGAAATTATAGAAATACAAATTAACCCAAACATAAAACGAATTAAGCGAACAAGGCAAATCTGGCATATTAATCATATTAAATGAAAGTATAAAATATTGAAAAATATTAAAGGAAGCATTGCATACCAAATCACGAATTAAACTAAACATAAAAAGAATCAAACAAACCCAAAGCATAGCATTTCATATTAATGCAATGCATTGCATGTCATTTCTAGCCTATCATAAATTACAAACGACCCATTCAACATGCACATCCCACATTCCGCCAGCCTGGCATAATCTCTCATTTTCAAATAATCTTTGTTTTTCAAGATCCGGCCATGACAGAATGGTAGTAGATAATATGTTTATCAATGCATTAACTTAAAAATATATTGTGTTTTAAAAACTGATGTATCTGTAACCATTTAAAAAACCTAAAAATATATTGTGTTTTAAAAACTGATGTAACCGTAACCATTTAAAAAACCTAAGAGAAAACTTGGGATCATGGCTTGATTTTAGCAAAGAAATTCTCTTGATGAGTGGATGCCAATCTTTCCAGGATTCTAATGTTCAAAAATGAAGTTTTTTCCAGCTTTCTCTTTCGCTCACCAAATTGTTTAAAATATACTTCATGAATTCATTGAGTTCTGCTTTGAGATCCCGACATCAAATAAGACACATGCAATCTCCACCTGATACTGAATGCTACAAAGCAAACTGAATGGAACCTGCATATTATTAATTCGTACCTATTTGACCCTGGAATATCTCCAGGTTTCTGTGCTGGAGTACAAGTTTCTGTGCTTATTTAATACTTCAAAGATATATATTTAAGACAATAATCTATACATTAATCAATTCTAAAGTCGAAAGCATCATTTATTTATTTTTTATATATATGCATCATTTAATTATATATGCATAAAATATCAGAAATGTAGTACAATGAAAGCTTATTAAAGGATATCATATTGAATATTAAATGAAATTATAGCATTATGAATTAACCCAAACATAAAATGAATACCAGAAATGGTCCTCCAATTTGTCAAAGGAATTTGAAAGAATTTCCAAATTACCGCAATAAGAAAGATCAATGTGTTCCAGGTTTGTTACATCACCCAAGGACTCTGGTAAATGTTTCAACAAAGGACAAAATTCTCCCCCACGAGTGACCACAATCCATTCCAGGTGCTTTAGCTGCCCAATGGACTGTGGAAATTCTGGAGGGGAGCATAAATATCTAACCCCCGTAACTGTAAAGGTGCCTGCAATACGATACGTTCATGTGTTTCGATTATTTTCGTTGTATTGCACTTGAATTCCCCATCGCTAGGCTTCCCGTCCCAAAATTAAAAAGAAAAAAATGGTAAGACCCAACAAAAATTTGAAACAAAAATTAATCGCAGGATGTACAGTCTAAGATTGCATAAGTGTGAACGCATAAAACTGTGAAAAAGCAAGTGAGATACATAACAACCTACCTCAATTTGTTTGCAGTCTTTTCCACCGATCTCTTTTTTCCTTTACTGATGCAGTGCCAGCGACCTCTTTTGTCCTTTACTAATGTATAATAGTTGTACTAGAAATCACTTATTTAAAAGCATATAAATCTGAACATAAAAAACAGTCGCATATAAATCTGAACATAGAAAACACGCGCATATCAATTCATATTAAAGCATATAAATGTTAACATAAAACACAAGCGCATATAAATCTGAACATAGAAAACACGTGCATATCAATTCATATTAAAAAGGTGCATATGAATTCAATAGCCTGCCTGTCATTCCCAGGCATTTTACTTTAAGATAGAGGGACCTTATCTGTAAGGATTGCCATGGACGGGTTACACTCTACCGCTGGAAAGTGAACACGCAACAAAAATGAGTTTGCAGAGAATAATGATAGAAATAAGAGGCGGAAATCTGACAGTGGCCGAGAGCAAGCTTTTCCTGGTGCTGACAGTACTGTGTATCGCATACTGTGTCCTGGTAATGTGGTTGGAAGTGTTATAGGAAAGGGGGGTAAAGTAATAAAATCTCTGATACAAGAGACGCATTCGAAGATCAAAGTTGCAGATGTTGTTCCAAGCGTTGATGAGCGTGTGATAGTAATCTTTAGCTCACCATCAAGCAAGGGCAAGGAGAAGGATGGTGATGAACGATAAAACCCTAAAAAAATCAATGAATGGTAAAACCCCAAAGACAAAAGAGCGCAACGTTGGAACCTTAAATTACAAATAAATGCAAGGTACTTACACTGAAAAATGAATTAACGAAAAACCATGAATTGAAATTGAAATGCAACCAGAACTCCACGAATCTCCATGAATTTAAATTGAAACCCATCTTTGTCCACCTAGAAATGCAAGCCTCAGGCCATTCCACCGTTTGCATTCCAAGTATTCCAACCGACACTCCACGACTCTCCGCCCGCCGCAACTGAAACCTGTCCAAATATGATACCTGTTATCATTACGCCCGCCCCAACTTAAACGCTTCACATCTAACTCTTCACCTTCATAAAATCGTGTTCACTGTTAATCTGAGATAAATAATGAATGTGGAAACAAAACTCTCTTTACATATTAATCTTTCTTAATCAATTAAACGTGGCAATCAATGGCTAGGGTAGTAATTCCTTAATCATATTAAGTAAATGTGAAAAAGTAAACAAGGAAAACGCACGCTTTCATAAATGCAAGGAAGTTATGAAATTAAATCTCATTCATCCATTTGAATGTAAGACTAAGAATATGCCATCATCTTGAATTCCTGACCATCATATTAAATTTAGTAATTTAAAGGATGATTAATCGAGCAAGTCTGATAGGGGGATTCCTATCGGCGTAATTATATATATATATATATATATAATAAATGATGCTTCCGACTTTAAAATTGATTAATATATAAATTATTGTCCAAAATATATAAAACTAAATGATGCTTCCGACTTTAGAATTGATTAATGTATATATTATTGTCTAAAATATATCTTTGAAATATTAAATAAGCACAGAAACATGTACTCCAGCACAACAGAAACATGTACTCCAACACAGAAACCTGTACTCCATTCAAATAATGGAGTCCAAATCATGCCAATCACCCACTTTAAGAGGACATGGCATCTCAGTTAAGAATTGACTAATATTAAGAATGATGGAATCTAAGTTTGTATATTAAGAGAGTTTGATCATGAGTGGTGGAACGAACTTCATTTAGCGCAGTGGTGCTTTTCAACTTTGTGGCATGGTGTAACGACCCTAGTTGGATAAATGATTAAGAATTATAAAGTAAAACCAATTAGGGGATTAATTGTGTTAAAAGAGTATTAATTAAACAAAGATGATTTAATGATATTAATTAAGTGAGTTATTAATTAATTAAAGGATATAATTGTGATTAATTAATTAATAATTTAACTACAAACTACATTTAATAACTTGCGTAATGGATTTAATAGATTGATGGTTTATGATATAAAATGGTTGTGTATGCAACAAGGGATAGCCTATGAATCTCGAGAAGATAAAAACATTAAAGGAAGGACTAGGGACGGGGACAAGGGCAGGTAAGGGAGTAAAGACATGAGGCGGTGAAGGAGGAATAAGGGAGGAAGGGAGGTGGATGTGAGGGGCATTCGAAGGAGGATGGATTCTGGGAGGATTGTGAGATTTGCAGGGAGCAGTAGAGTTCTGGCTGTGGCACTTTTGATCAGTTGAGGCACCGGGTTGCTGGAGGTTTTGGGCATGGGGGCCAGGATATCCATAGATATCTTGGAGCTAGGTAGTTTTCCTAGTTGGCAGGGTGGACAGTAGGTTTGGGCAGTTATTATTTGTTTGTGGCTAGGTTGGTCTATGTATCAGGTAGCAGGAAGGCAACAACAAGGCAGCAAGGCAACATAAATTAGCATCAAAACCAGGTAATCTGTTAAACTATGTATTTATTTCATTCTGCCATGAAAACATTATTCATTGATAAATTTAAGTTATTGAAGTTGCTATTATGAAGATTGTTGTTATGTTATGAAGTTATTATCTCAGTTCATGAAATAAATTGCTTATGAAAGTAAATGATGTTTAGAAATATTTGGCTGTTACATATGGTATCAGAGCTTCTTAGTTCAAAATCTGGGCCTAAGGGCCAAAACCCCAAACACTAACTCCATCCACGCTTAACCTGTAAGCAAAACACATCATTTGCGTCTTAGTAGATTGTGTCAAGCAACATTTAGCTTGACCCAATATGATTGATACAGTATCAGAAAATATACTCAAGGTATTACCCCTACATTATCCAAGCAAATGGTCTCATATATATCACAAGCAACCGTTTTAGGTAATACCCTTTTACTGGATCACAAATGGCTAAAACAGTCTTAGTCTGATATTCAAAGGAACGCCCTTTAAAATAGTGNCAGCAAACCAGATAGTTTGAAGGATCACTTCCCACAAAATGGCTACCCTTAAAGCAGCCTGATAAAGCTATTAAGCACGAAAAAGAGAGTTGATAATTTTATTTTATTTGAGCAATACTTGTCAATGAAGTTTCGGGTAAAATAGACACCTGAAATCGATGAAAATGTTGAGGGAAGCTTCTATCGAAGGCTTGAAGTTGGCAAGATTCAATAACTACACGAATTATACTATATTAAATGAAATATGACTTTTGCAAAGACCTCAAAAAGGCCTACTTCATATCGAACTTACCTAAATAAGGAACTGCCAATGAGCAGTCAGAAAAAGGAAATTTGAAAGACTTGTATTGCACGGGAATGGTGTAAACTACTTGCCTGTATTAGCCTCGGTGAATTTTAATAATGAAAAATCTAAGGAACTATAGACCCATGCAAATTTTAACCGTGCCAAAGAGAGCAATTTTTACACCGCATAATGTTCATGCAACTATCATTATCCCAAAGGAGACCTGTCTATTATGCAGGAGAACAGATCTGAGCTATCAGATCTCGGGCAGATACCCGACAACCGTGAGATTTGCATGGAGTTGCGAGGTAGTTAAGTCCGTGAGGAGAGAAGGAGAAATCCCGATGACAGGTGTGAAGGCATCGGGATATTGACGTTTGTAAAATTGGGAGTTCTGTGAGCAAGAGGTCGGGGAAATCCATGGTGAAAACCCCCAATACAATCAGAGTCATCCATCTGATTGGGATAGGTGGAAACCATAGGAGAGTCATCGACGTTTGGGCCATCAAGACTCACATAGATAAGTGCTTTTGGGTTGGCGTTTGGAGAAGTCCGAGGATTAACCTGGACCGTCCATCCATTTAGGACACGTGTCGGAGATCTGAAGAAAGTTGGGGATCGGTACATCGGGGATTCTGCGGACACGAAATCTCTGCATTTTGAAATCGCGAAGTCCGAAACCTCGATGAGTGGGGGCCAACTCTCCGCACATCAGAGAAGGAGGACAATGCCATCGTTAGGGGCCAGCTGTCAGCAAACTGGAGAGTCGGGATTCGAGGAATCGGGAATCCCGTGGACATATGCACTTTGGCATTGAAAACCCCTAAACAACGAGAGGCGATTAGGACCGTCTGTTCTTGGGACGCGTGGCAGTGATCGGAGCCATCGGGAAAGGTCTCGACAGGAGGTCGTCCATCGGGTCATCACGAATTGGGAAATTGCGGATCCTGTGGATGAGTGGTCCTTGCAGTTCGAAAACACGAGGCCTGATTCTCCAAAAAGTGGAAAGCCCCATAGTGGAAGCCAGCTATCATCGCGGATCGAGATATCGAGAGTCCCATAAACATAGCAACAAGAGTTGCAAAATCACGAAATGCGATTTCCCGATGGGCCGAGGGACCACGGGGCCCACGGAAGGGTCAACGGTGGAAACGTGGTAGATTGTATCACGGATCAGGATATCGCAAGTTCCGTGGACAAAGTATCCATGCACTATGAAATCGTGAACCCCGAAAACGTGACGTAATTAACTTAGCTCTTAAACCTTCTTTAAACCGAATTAATTAAATGATGTTTTAATTAAGACCTAAGCGTATCGCGAAATCAAAGATCGGGGTTTCGTGATTCGATTTACATCAATCATTTGTTATGACAAAACCCCGAATCCTGATTTAACTCGCAAATTTAAAGTTATAACCCGCTTTAAATAAATTTTTAAAAGGGGCGCTAAAAATTTATATTTTGTAGATTTTTAACCATTCATTGTCCAAAAGTAAACGATAAATGGCATCGAAAATTTTAGAAGTGATGAAATTATTGCTCGAGAAGGTCTGAAACCCCGATGGGAAGCCATAAGGCAGCACTCACATAGGAGCAGGTCACATGGATCTAGGTATAGCCGGAAGGGCTAACACACAAGGAAGAGGTGTATCGGGTATCGGGACATCGGGAATCCCGTAGACACGGGGTTCATGCATTTCGATATTGCGATGTTCGAAACCCCGATAGGGGACAAGGCTGTGGCCTTGTGGTATAATGGTCATATGTGCCAAGAACTTAGCCTGGAGGGCTAACGTACAAAGCACCGTATCGGTAGATTGGTAATCGAGAGATTGCGAGGACAGAGGTTCATGACAGCGAGAGTTGCGAAACCCCGAATCCCGACAGGGAATAGGACTACGGTCACATAGGAGAGGGTCACATGGACCAAGGCATAGCTAGGGGAGGGCTAAATATAGAAGATAGTGTATCAGAATATCGGATATTGGGAGTCCGTGAGGACGGAGAACTCTCGGCATTGGGCATAAGGAAACCCCAAAACCCGAAACTGAGTCGGGAATTTCACAGTTAGGTGCAAAAGGCCGTGGGGAATACGGGAAGACAATGTATATGCATACATATATACACATATAACTACATGCATATACACCGATGAATAAATTTATAAATACAAAATAAATAAACCGAAAGCAAAATACCAAAATCCGTCCAGAGATGGAATTACAAGCAAATCATTTTTATTTCGCACTGCAAAATAGGAAATTACCATTTATCACCAAAGTATAATAAAGGTTCATGCAATTTCTTGACTCGATTAACTCCACATTCTTCACGAAGGTACTGAAGCTGTGCACAAGCTGGCGGAATGAATCGTACCTCTTACCATACCTGAGAGTGAACTCCACAAATTGTACAGACTTGGGATTGGTTCCCAATATTTTAAAGAGACTGTACTCCAGGTCCTGGATCTTGTCAATGACCATATCAATATACTCTGTTTCTGCATAATGATCTGGCAGCAGATACAGCAATACCAGCGATAGCAAAGTGCTAAGAACAATGGCGAGGAGGTGAGCCATGGCGGGCGAGATTCTTGGAACCTCTGACCAGAGCGAAGGCAAGATCTGTGGTGGAGAAAGAATGATGCGAGGAAGTCCCAGTGGGTGATATGGTGGAGGCAGAGGAAGGATGCGTAGGGATTCAAAGAGATGACAGGTGTAGAATTTTGGGGTTAGATATGAGGGAACTAGAGGAAGCCAGGTGGGCACGTGGAATCCATGCGTGCCCGAGTCCATGTGTGTTCATTTATAATTTTTTTATATTTTAAAGTGTAAAAATAATTTAGAGTAAATTAAATAATTTAGTATAAATAATTTATATATATATAAAGGTCAATTTAGTTTAAATTAAAGTAAATCTAAGTTGGGTTAAATTAGTGTAATAATAATTTTAAATTAATTATTTTATTTAAGTGTAAGGTTAATCTACATTAAAGTTAATTAATGATGTTTGGGCTTAGACTAGGACAAGCGGGAAGGAGGTGGCATATGCACTAGGAGAGAATATGAGATCAGGTTTATGGAACTGGTCAAATATGTTTCGTATATGGACAATGACCAACGAAAGGAAGAGTGCTTCATTTATGGATTGAACCCGAAGATAAGAGCTATGGTGCGGATGTGGAAACCGTCTTCAGTAGCGGAAGCGGTAGAAAATGTGCGTTACGTGGAAGAACACATGAACTTAACCGGGGGTACAAGATCGACATTTCTGCATCACCGTGAATTCGTAGGAAAGACCTCAAGGAAATTTCCTAGGCGAGGGGGGCTCAAGGCCACCACCTTATGGTAACAGAGTTGTGCCAAAGACAGTAGTTGCAGGGATTCCAATGGCAGTTAGTGCAGCATCTCGTTCATCGCCAACGGTGCAGACAGGTCCACGACCATCTCCGGGAACAACTAGTAGGGGCAGAGATTCCAGGGGAAGGAACTCATTTCAGAATCAGTCACATAATAGTGCATCGGTTCAATCTCGTATTACCTGTTGGAGATGTGAACGACCCCATTACCAACGGGACTGCCCAGAGTTAGAATCAGGGTTTGTGCATACAGAAGGAAAGGCACCGATGGGAAGATCAAGTAACAGCCACCAGATTTACGCAGTGGTTAATAACCGCTAGGATGAACATCAATCCACAGTAGTAGAGTCATTAGGTACACTAAATCATGTCAATGTTAATATTTTGTTTGATTATGGTGCGACAAATAGTTTCATTTCACCGTCTGCATTAGAAAAGAGTGGGCTGGCAGCCTGCGAGCACGATGACTTTAAACAACTCGAGATGGCTTTGGGGGAAAAACAAGTTGTAGGACCTAGTGTCGATAATTGTATAGTAGACCTAGGAGTGTGCACTACTAGGTTGAACGTATACGTCACTGCTCTTGGGGCATATGACCTAATAATTGAAATGGCTTGGTTAGCAGCTCATTGAGCTTTGATAGATTGTTTCGCAAAAAGGGTGCTTTGTGTCAATGATGAAGGAAAACCGGTAGAGATCCAGGGTGTACAAAGAAAAGTGTCATTACGCTTTATATCAACTATGAAGGTCAAGCGATGCTTGAGACAAGGGTGTCGAATTTATGTAGTGGAAGCAGTGAATGAAAGGAAGGGACCCTCATTGGGTCAGTACCCGGTATTGTCAGAATTTCAGGATGTTTTTCCGAACGAGTTACCAAGGTTACCTCCTGAGAGGGAACTTGATTTTACTATTGAACTAAAACCTGGTGCAGAACCAGTATCTAAGACTCTGTATCGGATGACGGCACCAGAACTTTGTGAATTGCAAATGCAGTTGAAGGAGTTACTAGACTTAGTGCTAGTAAGGCCCAGTGTCTCACCTTGGGGTGCACCGGTAATTTTTGTAAAGAAGAAGGATGGATCCTTATGTCTGTGTAGAGATTACAGGGAATTAAACCATGCTATAGTGAAAAATAGGGACCCAATGCCGCGAATAGATGACCTCTTCGATCAGATGAAAGGAGCAGCGGTATTTTCAAAGATCGATTTGAGATCAGGGTATCATCAGTTAAGGATTAAGGAGGGTGATATCCCAAAAATTGCCTTTCGAACTTGGTTTGGACATTACGAGTTTGTTGTGGTACCTTTTGGATTGACTAATGCACCAGCAGTATTCATGAGCCTCATGAACGACGTATTCCGGAAGTACCTAGATCGATTTGTACAAGTTTTTCTAGATGACATTCTCATCTATTCCAAGAATGAAAGAGAACACGAGGAACACTTGCGAATAGTGTTGTCTTGCCTTAGAGAGAACAAATTTTATGGGAAGTTTTCGAAGTGTTCCTTCTTCCAGAAAGAGATCCACTATTTAGGTCACATCATTTCAGGAAAAGGAATCTCTATGGACCTAGAAAAGGTAAAGGCCATTATGGAATGGCCAGTGCCGAAAAATGCCCATGAGGTGAAAATCTTCATGGGGATAGTGGGTTATTACCGGAGATTTGTGGAAGGATTCTCAAAAATAGAAAAACCCATCACCACTTTGCAATGCAAGAGGTTCAGGTATGAATGGACAGAAGAATGTGATAGTGCATTCATTGAACTTAAGAGGTTACTAACTAGTGCGCCAATTCTACGAGTGCCATATATGGAAAAGGACTTCATGGTCTACATGGATGCCTCGAAACAAGGGTTGGGGGCCGTGCTAATGCAGGATGGAGGAGTGATAGCTTATGCGTCAAGGAAGTTGAAGAAGCACGAAGAGTTATATGTGACTCATGATTTAGAGTTAGCGGCTGTAATGCTAGCTCTGAAACTTTGGAGGCACTATCTTGTGGGGTGAAACTTTGAGCTCAAAACGGACCATCAAAGTTTAAGACATCTCTTCACTCAAAGAGATATGAATTCCAGGCAAAGGCGATGGAGTGAGTTTATGAGTGAGTACGATTTTGGTATTTCATATATAAAGGGAAGGGAAAATGTGGTCGCAGATGCCTTGAGTAGGAGACCACGTATCTTCTCCTTGGTAACCTTAAAGGTCAATCTGAGGGAACATGTGTTGACACAACTCCCAGGAGACAGTTGGTATTTCAAGGTTGCTTCAAACCTCCAGAGTGGGAGGCAGTTAGTTCCAAAGTATGAAGGATACAGTCTGGGAATAGACAGACTGTTAAGATATCAAGGAAGGATGTACATCCCTGAGAAAGGGGATATTCGAAGCATCATATTGACGGAAGCCCATAGAGCACTTTATTGTGCACATCTGGGTGTGAATAAGATGTATGTAGATATGAAGAAGCTCTTCTTTTGGGTAGGCATGAAGTGCGATGTAGTCCATTTCATCGCCAAATGCCTAGAGTGTCAAGAGGTGAAAGCCGACCACCATCACCCGGTAGGCCTCCTACAACCACATGATGTCCCTATGTCCAAGTGGGAAGTCATATCTATGGATTTCGTTGTAGGGTTTCTGCTCACATCTCATAGACACAATTCCATTCTAGTGATAGTGGATAAGTTAACCAAGAGTGCTCATTTTATTCCAGTTAGAGACACTTACGATGCCATTGATGTGGCACGAGTGTTCATAAGCGAGGTTATCCATTTGCACGGGATACCAAAGAAGATTATTTCATATAGGGATTCTAGATTCACTTCTAGGTTTTGGACAAGTTTACAGTCAGCATTGGAGACTCAATTGAAATTAAGCACAACTTATCATCCTGAAACAGATGGACAAATAGAGAGAGTAAATCAAGTCATGGAAGACATGCTTAGGATGTATGTAATGGATAATCAAAACCAGTGGGAGAAGTACCTACCTTTGGTAGAGTTTTCCTACAATAACAGTTATCATAGTTCCATTGGAATGCCACCCTACGAAGCTTTGTATGGGAGGTTGTGCAGAACACCATTAAGTTAGGATAGACTAGAAGATCGAGTAACATTTGGGCTAGAATTGATCAAGAAATGGAGGAACAAGTGATTCAGATTAGGCAGAGACTAAAGGAAGCACGGGATAGGTAGAAAAGCTATGCAGATGCACACAGGACCGACCGAAGTTATGAAGTGGGAGACTAGGTTTTCATTCGTATCAGGCCTAATAAGAGTACCATACGGTTCAGGAAGGGGACAAAGTTGTCACCTCGGTTTATAGGGCCATTTAGGATCTAAGAGAAAATTGGACCCGTTGCCTATCGTCTCGTACTGCCACCCCATTTGCATAAAACTCATAATGTATTTCATGTGTCTGTTTTACGTCATTATGTTGCTAATGAATCACATAAACTAAATTGGAAAGAATTGCAGGTATCGGACGTGGGAACCCTCACGGTAGATCTGTTACACATATTGGACCGTAGAGTTCGACAACTCAGGAACCGTCTAGTAGATCAAGTTAAGGTCCAGTGGGACAAGTATAGTCCAGGATCTGCTACTTGGGAAGACGCCGAGACACTACAGCGAGACTATCCCTCACTATTTTGACTACCTAGAGAACATGTTTCTCAAAGGAGGGGTGTATGTAACACCACCTTTTGACTTAGATAGCCAGGATTACCTGAGGCCTTTACCCTTTATTTCCTAGTCACAGTGAAACTATTAAGTGATACACTTAAACTTTAAACTTATGAACTGTGATGAATGTTTAAGTGTTATTAACGATGATGCATGTAATGCGATCTGTTATGTGAATGTAAATTTTACGAATGTTTAAATGTTATTGATGATGATGTATATGATGCGACATATTGTGAGAAAATGAAATTTATGAATGTTTAAATACTATTAGAATGATGCTAGATACGATGAAATCTATTTTGGGTAAATGATAATCTTGTGAATGGGTGACGAGTTTGAATTATGGGATATTATGAAATCTAATTCTAATGGGAAAAACTTGATGTTAATGTATCGGTACGGGGATACCAAATTGAAATGATGATAGTATGCAATTACATGATGATAATGCATAGAAATATATGAGTTTGTGTTACAGACTAATATGCAGGTTATGGGCTATGAAATAGCCAATAGATAATGATGATGAAAGTGGATATCAGGACCACTAACCGAGAAACATTATGGTATGAATAATGTATGTTAAATTTATATTGATTGGGATGCATTGCTATGATATGTGAACTGGTGCATGATTTTGGTACTAACACTGCCCAAAACCGAATAAACAATGACAAAAACTCCAGCAACACGGTGCCCCTGTATGTTCCATTGTAGGGTGTTGACCCTAGTTTTGTTAGGAGGGGTGGAGGCATTTCCCATCGTGTATCCTCCATTGTAGGGTGTTGACTCTTGTTCTGTTAGGAGGGGTGGAGGTGTTTCCCACCGTGTATCCTCCATTGTAGGGTGTGGACCCTAGATATGATTAGGAGGGGTGGAGGCATTTCCCACCATGTATCCTCTGAAACCTGAAGTCATGGGAGAACGGTGCTAGTTCACGCTCCCCAAGATGTGTGATGATGATTGTCAGTTGCCTGCTAGGGAAGCTTGGTCGAGATAGTGACACTTCCACTTACGGGTTCTATTTGGAGTTAGGTCAATATAGTTGACGCTCCAAGATAGTCTAGTAGAGGAAGGATAGGAATGGACATGGAAGTAGGTTAGGGAGGAAGGATGAGTAGTAATAGTTGAGACAATATGGAGATTTGTCTTGTGGTGGAATTTGATGCCTTCCCTTCAAAAAAAGAAAAAAAAGAAAAACGTGTATACATGGATATTCATTATTACATAACTAAACCACAGTTGTTTAAAATAAAATTGTTAAACCAGATTATTGTAATTAAAAAATTTCTCAAAAAATTGATTGATTGTTGTCTTTTATAAAAGACTAGTTTGCTGACTGGATTGAATGTATACATAAATTACTAAAGGATGACAGTTTTGATTATTAGTACATGCACGAGATTTGCATGTACTAGCTACACATGCATTTCTTGTACATATACACTAGTATGTATGAGCTTCTTGACTTACTTACTGATAATGTCAGTTACTTGTTGTGAATGTGTGAACCATGCTCTCTTCCTTTGTACCATAAGATACCTTAACTTCGAGACGAAGTTTCCTGAAGGGTGGGTGTATGTAACGACCCTAGTTGGATAAATGTTTAAGAATTATAAAGTAAAACTAATTAGGGGATTAATTGTGTTAACAGAGTATTAATTAAACAAAGATGATTTAATGATATTAATTAAGTGAGTTATTAATTAATTAAAGGATATAATTGTGATTAATTAATTAATAATTTAACTACAAACTACATTTAATAACTTACGTAATGGATTTAATAGATTAATGGTTTATGATATAAAATGGTTGCGTATGCAACAAGGGATAGCCTATGAATTTCGAGAAGATAAAAACATTAAAGGAAGGACCAGGGACGGGGACAAAGGCAGGTAAGAGAGTAAAGACATGAGGCGGTGAAGGAGGAATAAGGGAGGAAGGGAGGTGGACGTGAGGGGCATTCGAAGGAGGATGGATTCTGGGAGGATTGTGAGATTTGCAGGGAGAAATAGAGTTATGGCTGTGGAACTTTTGATCAGTTGAGGCACCGGGTTGCTGGAGGTTTTGGGCACGGGGGCCAGGATATCCATAGATATCTTGGAGCTAGGTAGTTTTCCTAGTTGGCAGGGAGGACAATAGCTTTGGGAAATTATTCTTTGTTTGTGGCTGGGTTGGTCTATGTATCAGGTTGCAGGAAGGCAACAACAAGGAAGCAAGGCAACATAAATTAGCATCAGAACCAGGTAATCTGTTAAACTATCTATTTATTTCATTCTACCATGAAAACATTATTCATTGATAAATTTAAGTTATTGGAGTTGTTATTATGAAGATTGTTGTTATGTTATGAATTTATTATCTCAGTTCATGAAATAAATTGCTTATAAAAGTAAATGATGTTTAGAAATATTTGGCTGTTACACATGGGTAGTGTTTTTCAACTTTGTTTCACTTCTTTTACTTCTGCTCTTATATTTTATAGGGATGCTTTATTATTTAGATGTTTCACAATTTTTTTCAAAATATATTTTTAAATTTATTAAGTAGTTAAAATAATTTAAAAAATAATTACATTAAGATAGATTTATAATTTCAAGATAAATTGGTAATGTTTAAGTCATTTTTATTTCCCAGCTATTATTATATTATATAGATTTATTTTTTTCAAATTTGAAATTGGTTAAATAGATTAATATATATTAATAGTGTAATGTATTAATAGTTCAATTATTGGTTCTATTAATATATTAATAGTGAAATTGGTTCAATTAATAGTGTAATATATTACTATATTTTAAAATTTATTAAGTAGTCAAAAACATTTAAAAAATAAATAAATTAAGATAGATTTATAATTCTAAGTTTATAATGTCTATACATTTATTTTCCCGGCTTTTATTATATTATATAGATTTATTTTTTCAAGCTTGAAATTGGTTCAATTGATTAATATATATTAATAATGTAATGTATTAATAGTTTAATTAATATATTAATAGTTCAATCGGTTCAATTAATATATTAATAGTGAAATTGGTTCAATTAATAGTGTAATGTATTAATATCTTTTTAAGTTTATAAAGTAGTCAAAATAATTTAAAAAATAAATAGATTAAGATAGATTTATAATTCCAAGTTTATAATGTCTATACATTTATTGTAACAACCGAATAGTTGTAAACATCATTAAGTTTCATAAGCAATTTATTCAATAAACTGAGACAATAACTTCATAGCAAAATACTGATTTTCGTAACAGCAATTTCAGTAACATAGACTTATCAATGAATAATTATTTCATGGCAGAATGAAACAAATACATAACTTAACAAGTTACCTAGTTCTGATGCTAATTTCCATTGCCTTGATGCCTTGTTGTTGCTCTCCTGCTACCCGCTACACAGTCCAATCCTACCACAAACAAAGAATAATTGCCCAAAAACTAATGTCCACCCTGCCAACTAGGAAAATGGCCTAGCTCCAGGATATCTACGTATATCCTAGCCCCCGTGCCCAAAACCTCTAGCAACTCGGTGGCTCAACTGGTCCAAAGTCATAGCCAGAAATCATGCCTCAATCTGATCACCTGTCACCACCCAAAAAACCCTCGGCCCCCCAAATCATCCCCCCTTATCCCTCCTTCACCGCCTCATGCCTTAACTCCTTTACCTCCGTCGTCTCCCTCCATACTCCTTCCATTAATATTCTATCTTCTCGGGATTCGTAGTCCCTCCCTAGCTGCATACGTAACCATTTTATATCATATAACAGTGATCTCTCAAATCTATTTCTCAGGTCATTAAATGTAATTTTGTAATTAAATATTTAGTTAGTTAATCACAATTATATCCTTTAACTTAATTAATAACTCACTTAATTAAATTCATTAAATCATCATTGTTTAATTAACACTGTATTGACACAATTAATCCCTTAGTTAGTTTTGCTTTACACTTTCCTACAGTTTTCCAACTAGGGGCATTACATTTATTTTCCCCACTTCTATTATATTATATAGATTTATTTTTTCAAATTTGAAATTGGTTCAATTGATTAATATATATTAATAGTGTAATGTATTAATAGTTCAATTGGTTCAATTAATAGTCTGATGTATTAATATATTTTTAAATTTATTAAGTATCCAAAATAATTTAAAAAATAAATAGTTTAAAATAGATTTATAATTCCAAGTTTATAATGTCTATACATTTATTTTCCCCACTTCTATTATATTATAGATTTATTTTTTCAAATTTGAAATTGATTCAATTGATTAATATATATTAATAGTGTAATGTATTAATAGTTCAATTAAAATATTAATATTTCAATTGGTTCAATTAATATATTAATAGTGTAATGTATTAATATATTTTTAAATTTATTAAGTAGCCAAAATAATTTAAAAAATAAATAGATTAAGATAGATTTATAATTCCAACAGTTCAATTAATATATTAATAGTGAAATTGGTTCAATTAAATTAATAGTGTAATGTATTAATATATTTTTAAATTTATTAAGTAGCCAAAATAATTTAAAAAATAAATAGATTAAGATAGATTTATAATTCCAAGATAACTTTTTAATGCCTAAATAATTTTTATTTCCCCACTTCTATTATATTATATATATTTATTTTTAAATTTATTAATAATAAATTAAAACTAATTATGCATCTATTTTATATAAGGTTCTAAAGCATGTACTTTCTCTATAAAGTTGTAAAGCATGTATTGTTAGTTAGGGTGTTAATAATATTATGTACGCTTTAATGGGGAGAAGTGAATCATCTTTTAAAGTTTTAATTATTTAAAGTTTCAAGTTTTTTATGATATATTAAATTATTTATATGGATAATGAAATAGTGTATAAAGGTTGTTTGAAGTTTTATATCTATTTAAATAGTGGTTAGAGTTTTAATAATATTATGTAAAGTTTTAAGTTTTATATGTGCATGAAAGATTCATCACAGTGTTATAATATGGAAATTATGTATTTGAAATTGTTTTTTATTAATTTGTATTTTTACCATACATTTTATGGAAAAGTATAAATCATTTTATACAAAGTAAAATATGATTCCATACATATCATTGTGACTAACATTTCCCAACGTCGCATTGTGACGAACATTTCCCAATTTCGTCATGTGATGAATTTTTCGAATGTTGCAATGTGACAAAAAATTATTGACGCCACCTTATAACGACCATTTTCCCAACGTCACAAAAGTAAAATATGATTCTACATTGTGTCAAGTGTTTCCAAAAAATGCATTATGATGAACATTTCCCGACATCGCATTTTGACAAACATTTCCCAATGTCACAATGCGATGACCATTTCCCAATGTTGCATTGTGATGAACATTTCCCATCATCACAATGTGACGAACATTTCCCTTTTGTTATCAATGTCCTTATGAAAAATATAAATCATTGTCTAAAAAGTAAAACATGATTCCATACAGCTCATTGTGATTAACATTTCCATTGYATTATGATGAACATTTCCATTGCACTGTGACTAACATTGCATTATGATGAACATTTCCTGACATCGCATTGTAACGAACATTTCCCAACATTGCAATGTGATGACCATTTCCCAATGTCGCATTGTGACAAACGTTTCCCATCGTCACAATTTGACAAAAAATATCCTTTTGTTATCAATGTACTTAGGAAAAATATAAATCATTGTCTAAAAAGTAAAACATGATTCCATACATCTCATTGTGACTAACATTTCCAAACATCGCACTCTGACGAACATTTCCCAATGTCGCGATGTGATGAACATTTTCAAACGTTGTAATGTGACAAAAATTTCTTCACGCCACATTCTAACGACCATTTTACCAACGTTGTAAAACTAAAAGATGTTTCTACACTCTTTCAAGTGTTTCCAAACATTGCATTGTGACGAACATTTCCCTACATCGCATTGTGACGAACATTTCCCAAAGTCCCATTGTGACGAACATTTTCCATCATCACAATGTGACGAACATTTCCCTTTTGTTACCAATGTCCTTAGGAAAAATATAAATCATTGTCTAAAAAGTAAAACATGACTCCATACATCTCATTGTGACTAACATTTCCATTGCATTATGATGAACATTTCCATTGCATTGTGACTAACATTGCATTATGATGAACATTTCTCGACGTCACATTTTGACGAACATTTTCCAACGTCGAAATGTGATGACCATTTGCCAATGTCGCAATGTGACGAACATTTCCCATCATCACAATGTGATGAACATTTCCCTTTTGTTATCAATGTCCTTAGGAAAAATATAAATCATTTTCTAAAAAGTAAAACATGATCCCATACATCTCATTGTGACTAACATTTCCATTGCATTATGGTGAACACTTCCATTGCATTGTGACTAACATTGCATTATGATGAACATTTCCCTATGTCGCATTGTGACGAACATTTCCCAAAGTCGCAATGTGATGACCATTTCCCAATGTCGCATTGTAACGAACATTTCCCATCGTCACAAGGTGACAAACATTTCCCTTTTGTTATCAATGTCCTTGGGAAAAATATAAATCATTGTCTAAAAAGTAAAACATGATTCCATACATCTCATTGTGAATAACATTTCCATTGCATTATGATGAACATTCCATTGCATTGTGACTAACATTGCATTATGATGAACATTTCCCTACGTCGCATTCTGACGAACATTTTCCAATGTCGCAATGTGATAACCATTTCCCAATGTCCAATTGTGATGAACGTTTCCCATCGTCACAATGTGACGAACATTTCCCTTTTGTTATCAATGTCCTTAGGAAAAATATAATTCATTGTCTAAAAAGTAAAACATGATTCCATACATCTCATTGTGACTAACATTTCCATTCCGTTATGATGAAAATTTCCCTACATTGCATTCTGATGAACATTTCCCAATATCACAATGTGATGACCATTTCCCAATGTCACGAGCATTGTCCAACGTCACATTGTGATGAACAACACTCAATATAATTTTCCATTGTCATAAACATTTACGGTTGTCGCAATGAAACAAACTATATATATATATATATATATATATATATATATATATATATATATATATATATATAT